>VDFB02105652.1:0-63423 GCA_007258455.2 Sequoia sempervirens | reverse complement strand
AATGCCTCAAAGAAATGAGGTTTCATGGTGATGGAATGCCATGACAATCAAATATTTTTTATTGTCATAGCATTCCATCAGGTCATGAGACCTCATTTCTTTGAGGCATTTTTTCAAAGAGTTCACTACCTTGTCTATGATATTGCTTAATATTATGCTGTTGATAGATTCTTTCCAAGCATGCATAGCTTGTACGAAAGAACTTCTTTTAGGCTTTTGGCCATAGAAACAAGGAAACACTTGAACTATTTGACAAAATGCTTTGGTAGACATGTATCAAAAATATGGTAGTATAGACAAGGTAGTGAACTATTTGAAAAAATGCCTCAAAGAAATGTGGTCTCATAGAATGCCATGACAAGCAAATGCAATTGGCAGCTGCTCCTAGTTATTAGTTATGCAATGTGAAGCGGTAATTCAGACATAATTGTTTAGGGTTGACTTTGTAAAAACTATATTGTAATTGAAATTTTGTCATCTATCAAAGATCTAGTTATTAGTTATGCAATGTGAAGCAATGCTTTGAGTTTGAAAGATGTGCAATGCAATGTAACTAATGTTATGAATATAAACTACAAAATTATAAATTAAATTTCAAAACATAAAAAATGTCAAGTGTTTGCTAATTAGCTACATTATTGATCATTGATCAAACCTAACAAAGGCTTAACATTTTTCCTCAGGTGGGAAGGCAAACAAGAAAAAATAGTGGTTCAAAATGAGGAATTTGTCTTCATGACCAAATGAGAAATATTCACAATATGTGCTAGGAAGGAATAAGTCCATAAGATCGAGTATGCAAGAACCAAGAATTGCAAAATCTTACGTTTGACTTCCAAACACAAATTTTCACACTTTTCGATGTTCCAACATAAGTCAAAAAGTATATGTGCGTAAGTTGTAAAGTATACACTTGAATACATGTAACTCATATCTATTGAACCATTAATTTATAATGCTAATATGGACACCATCAATAAAAAATATTTGTATTAATCAAATAGCCATGTACACATGTACATCAATATACGTCAATATAAGTATAAAATAGAGTTACAAAAAATCCATATAGGCTTACGAGAATGCCATATAGGCATACAATGTCAAATATATCGAATACAAAATATGTACAAAATTGCCATGTAGGCATACAACAAATGGCTCTACATTCAAAATTCATTTCTCTCCATGCTCTAGTTCAAATACAATTTTCTTTCCCTTTCTTGGGCGACCCGATGGTGATAAATCTGTCACCCGTTTCTATTGAGGGGTGCTCCTGCTGGTCCTCCTATGATTTAGCTCCTGGACAAGTTTCAACTATTACAATAAGAAGTAAAGACATTAATATATAGAAATTACATTATAAAAATTAATATATTTAACAAAATTTAATCACTTACAGCCATCTGACGATCATTCTCCTCGAGGGAAATATTTGCATGCCGATGCTCAGCGCGTGCTCGAGCCCTTGTATAAACCATCCGAATAGAAATTAAACTATGAATCAATAATGGTTTGATTTTTCACTAGAACTAGTTCATCTATAACAACTGAATGTAAATTGAAATTTAGTAATTTGCCTCATACCTCCCCTATCGGAGCCATCGAGGATTCTATTGCAGTAGAAACACCAATATCCATTGCCCTTGTTATGTTGGTGTTTCTGTCACCAACATCTGAAAATAAAACAACAAATTATTCAATCACAAAATAGTTATCAAATTTGAAGTAATGCTTTGAGTTTGAATGATGTGTAATGCAACGTAAGCAACAATATGATTATCAATTTTTTAAAAAGCAATAACTTGGGACAATCACATTGAAAAACAAAAGACCCTTTAGGACAAATTTTAAGTGAAAAAGCGTCAAAACACAATGTAAAATATGACAACCAATATGAGAAGAAGAGATGATCAAGTCAAAAGGAGCTTTGATAGTAGCCAACTGAGTTAAGTATGACAAATCCAAGTATCACTGTTGCAAGGAATGGAGTAAGAGCTAAATAAAGATACAACGACAATAAAAAATGATGGAGCTAACTTGTCAAGGGCCTATTCTTCAAAACCCTTATTAAACGCTTGTCATAGTTTAAGATATGCAATAAATGTTTGACAATGGAATTAACCTTTTGAGGATGACAATGATTAAATTGAGGTCTCCTTTTACCATGAAAAGACTGAATATTCTTTCTTTGGCCTATCATTATGATTTTTAAGTTTCCTCACTTGAGTTAAATATAATAGTCAAGTGTTTATACCAAAGATGATAGAGAAAATAATCATGAAAAGGAGAATATGATGGTGATCAATGACAAGTCGATGGCACATTTGACAATCAAAAGAGTAGAGGAATGCATAGTGAACATCATGGTACAACTTATGATATAAATTAAGCCACATGGTTGATGTGCTTTGAATCCTTGCATCTAAAGGAAATTTTCTTAACATAAATATTGCTAGGGAATTTTCAATTTGCCATTGTAGTTGGCATTAAAGCTGGTTACAACATTGAAAATTATCCTTATATAAGAATTCCCTCCATCTTGTTGATTGGCTTGTAACACTCTTGATGGTGGCTGTATGAAATCTAATTATGATTCCTCTTCTACATTAGAGGGTTTGTATCCTTGATCTGACCCTTCTGAATTATTAGAATCAAAATCACTAGCTTCCATATTCAAAAATTCCCAACCAACATCTTCAATAAATTTATCTAGATCATTAGTAATAGTCTTACAAATTGGTTGCCAATTCAAGTTCATTCTACTTTCATAATACTTTATATCCATGGAGTTCATCCATTCCTTGATGTCATCAAGTGAAGATTGAGGAATGGCATACATATGGAGTACATCTCGCTTGAATTATTTGAAAACAATAGCCATATCAAATCCCTTTTTCCCAAGTCCTACCTCTCAAGGTTAACAATCTCAATCTCAGTAATAGTGATTACTAAGAAAGGTAATTCCACCAACTCTACCAAAAAATTTACCACAGGAACAATAAAAGCAGAGGATTTGAAAGGAACTCCTTGAAAACCAAGCTCTCTAAATGCTATATAAAATTCTAGTTCAAAATATTTTAGATGAGGTTGCACCCATAGCTCTCTTACTCGCTTGACAAATCCTTGAAACTATGTATTGATTTTATTTTTCCTATTCCTCTCTTATTGTTCTTCCTTAATTTCATCAAAATCATACATTGACCTTCTTTCCCCTCCTAAAGTTTGGACCACATCCATTACCTCCACACAAAACTGGACATCATTGGTCTTCATGGTTCCCACGCCATGATATGGTTATGAAAATGAAAATGAAGAAAAGTAATCATCTCCTTATCCATTGGCTGGAAGAATGCATGCTTAATGTTTTGATACATGATATCAGCTCTCTCTTCGCTCTCATGGTTGAATATCAAAATCCAGATGGTGGGCCTCTAGAGTTCTAGTCATCTTTCTTCCTTTTCCACCAAATGTTGTCCTGGTCCACAGCCAGCCTAGTTGGCTTTGTTTTTGAAAGTTGAAGTTTCTCTGAGTCACCAGTGTAGCTCTCTCTACCTTTTCAAGTTCTCTTTCATTGCTACAGATCATCTTTGGGATTTAGTCATTTGTACCACATGGTTGATGTGCTTTGAATCCTTGCATCTAAGGGGTTTAAAACCTTAGGGGCCTTAGATGAGAAAAAGAAGTAATGTTTTCTTTTTCTTTTTATGTGAGGACCTAGTGAGATAAAAAGAGGACTGATAGAAAAATGAAAAAAGAAGACATAAAATTATGGACCATACTATATCACCTACATGCTAGCTAACAAGGACATGAATGTAGTAGATTTAGGTATGATAGGGGTATTGCAAGGTATATTTGAGGAATATATAAGAATGAAGAAGAATTCAATGGATCAAATTAGTGTCAAATGTTTTCCCTAAAATATTTCCCACACCCTATTAGGGAATTTAATCATTTCTAAGCATTTTCCACGTCCTATGGGAAAGTTTGAGGAGGCTCCAATAGTTGAGAGTTTAATGAGTACTTATAACTTCTTTCCAAGCAATCATGATTAGTTAGAGAACATATAGGGAAACTTGATGAGCTATGCAACAAATGAAGAGAATATAGGGTATTTTGACCTAGTCTTAAGCATCTCCAAGCATCTAGGAGATATTGAAGGAGTCAAGTGGCTGATAGATAGGGTCAAGGATAGAAGTTTTATTTTTGGTTACATTGACATCATGTGTAGGACATCCATAGTCTTATTCTTGGTTACGTTGACATCACAAAAAATTATATAGGATGGAGTAGAATGTAGCTCTACCTTTGTCAATTCCATGTTAAATTTTTATTATATATAGCTTGCTAGTGTAGGAATTCTAAGAAAAACAATCATAGTAGGACAATTCTTAAAAGCTTGAATAATAACCTAGTGAACCCATATACTCTTATGACTATATATACACAAATCTAGATTAAACTTAGAATTCATTAGTTAAGTTCTCTTTATTCTATATTACCTCCGTGAATGTTTGAGTAAATCTACTCGCACTCGAAGGTGTTCCCTTGAATCCTTCGACAGTACCCTGTTCAACATCCAAAATAACATATTAAAATACCATTCGTAAAACAATGCTATTAACACATGTGTAC
Organism: Sequoia sempervirens; assembly: GCA_007258455.2. Taxonomy (NCBI): domain Eukaryota; kingdom Viridiplantae; phylum Streptophyta; class Pinopsida; order Cupressales; family Cupressaceae; genus Sequoia; species Sequoia sempervirens. The sequence continues at coordinate 58,785 of VDFB02105652.1, read as the reverse complement.
TAAATTTAGAATTGTTTACTAACTTTACATACCCCACTGATAGGTGTACTGCAAAAATAAGCAGGCTGATGACTACTATATCCAGGCTCAACGCTATGACCCTACAATTTTATTAAAATAATAAAACTAAATTAGTTAATCTTTCATTTCACAATCAAAATTTAATAAACTAAATTCAATGAACATGTTGAATTTTACCTGACTGTCAATACCATATGCATCATGTAGAATGTTAGCCACCCTCTCCATCCCCGTAGATGCATACGGATCAAGCTGCGTAGAAGGATATGGATCCTACATAGCACCCTCCTGAGGGCCGATAGGGTCATACGAACAAGTGGCTCCACAAGATCGACACACATGGCCTCAAAGGCCACCACCTGAAGACTCCCCTGGATTGCGCTGTACAATGGGGATAGTGTGGTGGTTGACACTTCGATTCAAGGATGTGATCACCTGCAAAGTCTCTACATCAGCACTCTCCTTTGCAACTGCAGGCATCACAATCTGCTCAGGAGGGTGCCTAGCGAGATGTCATCTCCCCTGTCATGTAGGATCCGACTGTGCACCGGGCCTATCCTGTGCTGACCCCCCACCTCTCCCCTGAAACTCCCTCATATCAAAATAATTCAAGATTTGGTTCAACACAAACTCATAGTATAATTTCCTAAGAAAATATTGGGGGACTTCACAGTTATTGCACGGTGGGTAATCAAAGACCATATACCATCTGTCATAAAAATGGTTTCTAATATCTTGGTGGTGGCACCAATGAATAGGAAACCTCTTTGCATTGAGGGTGAGATTTTGATTTTTTTTAGGGTCAGTGAATAGAGAGCACAAATCGCCTTTAGTAATCTTTAAATCTTTTACTTATTTATATGATAATTTGTCTGCATAATATGCCCTCGATGTTTCCCTCCTATTTTTCCATCCAGATATTTGTTGGGTAATTGCATCTACATTTTTTAACAAATCCTTCAATGAATCTGTTAGATGTATTCTTTCTATGGTTGAAGAATTTTGATCACTCAACCTACTAATAAGATCCGACTTCTTTCTATTGTTTTCAATTTCTCACTCCTCAAATTTTCTTGAGCCAGGAGGGTATTGAGAGAATGGTGGGGGAGGTTGATTTTGTTGTTGAGGTTGATTTTGTTTAGGTTGATTTTGTTGAGGTTGATTTTGTTGAGGTTGATTTGGTTGAGGATTTTCCTCCTCTTGTTGAGGATTTCCTACAAATTAAAAAAAAATCATTCATTTCTAAACTAAAACAAACAAAATCAATTTAAAACAAAAAAATTCATAACAAATACCAAACAAAACATACCTCTTGCATCTCTTCGTCGTCGTGGTGCCATATTTGTGAAGAAAATCCAACTCAAGTTGATGAAATGTGAAGAAATCAGCTCCTCAACAACGTGAGCGCGTAATGCAGGGTTTCTGGCCGCGGGCGGAGATGAAAACTAGTAAAAAGCAAATGAAGAATGATATTTCGATTCACTTTTTTTTCTTTTAAAAAGACATAACGCATTCGCGTTATAACGCGAACGCGTTATGTCTCATTTTTCACTTTTTTGGCCACAAAAGTGTGACCATCTTGGTGCACTTTCCCTCTACAAATCACACACTAAAGAGAGGGAAAAATGTTGTTTTGTTAGTGGAAAGGGGTTTTCCTTGGTAAAACCTTATTTTGGTAATCAAACATTGTAATGAAATCAAATGGAAAGTGTTGTGTGGTCTCACAACACACCCCAAGACTAAAAAGACTTGGGGACCCAAGTGAAAAAATATAACTCTTATGGCAGGAGCTAGCAAATTGGAAGATCACTAGAAGTGAAAAGATAAAATATTTGATAGCAAAAGTACTTCATAAGGCAAGTGTTTTGGGCACCGGGTATCGAAAATATGTGAAAGACGAAAGGTAATATAAGTTCAAGTGGAAGGCTCTAGTCCGGTATGAGGCAGTCTGGTATGAAACATTTTGGTATGAAGCGCTTTGGTATAATAGAGCTTTGGTATAACTAAGGTCTGGGAAAGTAAGTGGGTAAAGTTGAATATCAGGTACTGGGTTTCGATGTGAAGAAAAATGTAAAAATTTTAAATTTTTCTAATGATCCCAGTAATCCGGTATATATATGAGTATGAGGATTCATGATATGCTTTTGAAAGGCATGTTGATTATCAAATTTTTGTACTAACATTTGAATAATGGTTTTATTTACATGAGATGCTATAAATGTTTTATTAAAAAGGGGATTCAATGTATGGATTTTGTGATTGCAGGAGATGCAGATTGTGATGCAATGTTTGGGTATGGACAGTTAGGAAAAATTGAATTATGGATGGAATAATTTTTAGTCTAGTTTGATTACTCTGGGAGATTATAATGCTAAGGGCTTTGAGTCCACTAGAATGCTAGGGATCTCGGTATTTCACATGCGGTGGAAGAAAATGTCTATTCTTGGGAGAGCCCATTCCCGAGAATGATAAAACCGGAGCCAAGTGATGTGTGAGGAAAAAATTTCCACCTTTTCATTCTGAATATATGGGAAGTCCCTACACATTATCATGATGCAAAGTATCATCTTGAAAAAGATGAAAAAGTAGAACACTCGAAGAGCTTCAATGAGTGATTGGAGTTGACTTCCATTGACTTCAATTACAATTCTCCTATTGGTCACTATATTCCACGTGCCTTGATGAGATTGGTACCTTGGATTGCCTTTCATGTATTTTTCTTATCCTATTTGAGCCTTGTGTTCTATAAAAGGCCAGAGGATCCTCTCTTTTTTTATAAGTTCAGAATTTGTGGATGTCAGAGGAGCATAAAATTTTAAGTTTTGTTCCTTTTTCCTATTTTTTGAACCATTCCAACGTAAAATTTTGTATGAACATAGACATTAATTAATATCAAAGCTTGTTAGATAGCTACCTATCTCAGTATCTTTTGTAGTTGGTTTTGTTAGTTCGGCCGAACAAAACTGTATGTTGCACTGTTTAAGGGTGCATACAAAACCTACTTGGTATCCAGAAATGAAACCCTTCTCTTTAAAAGCTTGCACCATTTTATATGTAGTTGTGAAGCAATTTGATGAAGTATAAATCAGTTTACTCTATTTTGATTAAATCTTTGGAGCATCCATGGAGAATAAACGAGAGAAACTTTTAATTTCTAGTATTTTTTATATTTTGTTTTAGAATAGATGCTTAAATATTTGAAAATGTTCCAAAATTTAAATGAATGGAAGAAATTTCATTGAAGATCTTTTTTTTTCAATAAAGTTGCTAAATGCTTAATGCTAAATCTACTTAAGTGATAGCAAAGAATCGGTTATGTTCATGAAAAGTTATGGAAAATATTTTGGTTTCATGATGTTTAAAATTATTATTTCAATTTGGAATTTACACCTAAAATATTCAAAGAACAACCATAGTCCCTTTGAGATTAACAAAAATATCACATCAGTACCCGAGAGTGACCCTAGTGCAACCATGACGTAGTTATCAAAGACTTGGGATTAAACGAAAGCCAATCTTTGCCCTGTAATGTAGAATTCCCCCTTAGGTTGTCTTTGTTCCATATCTTTCAAGAAGGATATGCTCTTTATGGTCTTGTTTGTGAAGAATTTATTTTCCATGTTTACTGCGAGTAAAATCATCGTCAACAGGAACTAGCATTAGAAGGAATGCCTTCATTTAATATATTAGGTATCATTCCTTGGAATTGGGGAATTTTATTTCAAAACTCTAGTTCTAAGTTTGGTAAGGAGCTTGTGAATGAGAAATTGAATGCAAGATGGTTTTCATTATGGAACTTGAAATTTTTTGGAAAATCTTTAATCAGAAGTTGCATCCTTTGAGTTTGTTTACTTTTGGAAGAGTCACCGAGTGTAGAATTCATGATACAACTAATCATGGTGAAGTTGAGTGTGATTTTTTTTTTAACTAGGGTAAGTTTAGCCATAAGTAAAGTGATTCCATTAATAGAGGATGTTTTAACTACTAAAAGAAAAGGATTTTTAATGACAAAAATGTTTTTCCCTAGTGGAGTTGGAAATATTAAAAAATCAACCAATATACCAAAATAGTTGGAAAATGGTGATTACTATAAAGAAAATTTTAACACTTTGTAGGAAATAGGTGAGAATGTCGAGATTCACAAATATTTCATCACAAAAAAGGAAACGACATTGATGAATCATCATTTCCTATATATATGGAAAACGTGGATAACATGAAGTAGTAAAATCAAGCAGGAAACACGAGTATTGTGCTTCAAGTTGGAAATTCACAAACTATAAAAATACATTTTCCTGAATTTATACAAGATAGAAAATATCAAGTTTTTACTTTTTCTCTCTATGATAGCAATATAAATAGTGATATATTGATCCAGGAGGATCCAGAAGACCTTAAAAATTCATGGTCTTTGAATCATATGGACCCAGCTCCATTGCATAGGGCTCACCTACATGGTCCTGATGTAACTTGAATCACATTAAAAGGAGATTGTATGCCTGAGATATACTTGTTCAAATTTTGGTCAACATGAGGTCAAAGCTGGTCAACCAGAAAAATTAATGATCATGGAACATTTATATACAAGTTCCATCATGTAGATCTCGTCAAGAGCTTCCGGCGCATTTTGAACGGACCAAATCCGAGTCTATTTGTGGAAGTTATGACCAATCAAAGTTGCAGTCAAACTTAGTCAAAGTGGTGATGTGGCATCACCAAAACTTGACACTTGGTAGAATATGTGGAAGATGACGTGGCAGGACTAGTGAGTTGGCATTGACATGGACCAAATGAGTGGAAAAAAATATGGATTAAATCATAGTTGTTAAAGAAAAAACATATGGTTTAAAAATTAAAAAAAGAGACGATTTGGTGGGATTTTATCCCTTAAAATCCTCTTGCCTTTCCCATAAAACAAGGAGAGAAATAAAGCCCGTAAACTTATATTTCAACAAATTAACCCCTTTAACCACCTTTCTCATATTTCAATGAATTATGATATTTTAAGGAGCTTAAAATAATTGGTTAAAGATTTCTATGATTTAAAGGAGGTTTATAAATATTTTCAAATATTTTTATATGTAAATATAGGGGAATTGTGAAGATTATTACTTGTCATGGGTGATATGGGCTGATTTTCAAAATCATATGGTTTTATCCATATTAAGCAAATAAATTTGTATAAAAGGGGGAGAGTTTTGGGTTGAGAACTAATCAAGTTCATTTTGGAGAAATAATTCTTTTGAGGAGAATACTGTAAGCACGAAGGCCTTTTGAGTGTCTTCAAGTGTTGAGAGGAGATTGCAGGTTTTGGAGCTTGGATATTGTAACAAGGCATTTTTTATTGTTTGGAAACATTAATAAAGCGGTCCTACTTGCGAAACAGGCCATGAGACATAGTCCTAATTGGATGAACTCCATTATCAACTAGAGTTATCTCCTCTTTTGTCTTATTCTTCTATCTTCTATCTATCATTCTCCCTGTTTCTTTTTATTTTTCAATTTAGTATTTGATTTCTAATTACAATATTTTAGTAATTAGTAATTTCATCAATTTATGTAAAACTGAACCTATTCTATAATTTCAATGGTTAAATAACATAGCCACGCAATTCTGTTTGGATCTGGGAAAAACTATAATTAGGATTAATTTGCAAGTTATTTTGTAAACCTCTAATTACTGATCAAATTGGTATCAGCGCTTCTTAACAAGAAATTGCAAAAGTGAATGTTAACCAAGTTGAAATTGAAGCAAGGAGAAGGTGCACTTACAGAGTGTAATCCTGAGATTGGAAAAAAAGGGTTTTTTCCATGATTAGAAATGGAAGTTGAACAAAGTCCTACGGAGCTTGATGATATAGCTTTCTAGAAAGAATTTCTCGAAATGAAGGCTATGGTGGAAGTTCTTTTCCAAGAGAGACAAGAGCGACAGGAGAAAGAGGAAATCAAGAATAGAAAGAAGAATGAAGGTGAATCCACTTCAAAAGATGATAAAGTTAAAGGAGTAGGAGGTGGTAGTGACCCTCTTGAACCTCCATCCCCATCTTTTTCTTCATCCTCTTCATCTTCTTTGTCTACTTCCTCTTCAAAGAAGAAATAACCTATACAGTTTGAAGCTAATACACCTTTGTTAAAGCTTGATGTTAAATTTGATTTTCCAATCTATAATGGAGAATTGGATGCAAAGAAACTCAACAATTGGATAAAAAAATTGTTTATTGTAGAGTTCATAATTTTACTAAGGATTCTCAAAAAATCCAATTAGCTACTCTTCGCCTAGGAGGCACAACTTTAATTTGGTGGGAGAGTAGAACACAGGAGGATCTAAGTCATTATGGAAAATTGATTTCTTCTTGGTTTGATTTTATAGCCACACTTAAGAAATAGTTCTATCCATTAGGGAATATGAAAAAAGCATTAATGAATTGGCAATCATTAAAGCAAGAGAAAGGACAAAGTGTACAATATTATTGTTACCAATTTTTCGCTACAACTCAATTGGTGGAGCTGATTAAATATTTTTATATTTGAAAGTGAAAGAATATTTATTTTTGCATGTGCTTAGGTGTTGTTTGCACTATATTTATCATTCATCAAGTGATAGTTATGCAAGTGTTTTGAGAAAACTGAGTTTCAAAAGTATTGCTCAAATATTTTACAAATCAAATAGAGTACATAACTGAGTATAAAAATGATTAAGCATAATAGAGTGCTTTCATTTATTTCATGAAGTTATTCACATTACATGTTTTCATTTTATTGCAAGAATACAAATGATGGTACAACTTTGCATTTCAATGCATTTCTTTCATAATAGAAATGAAAGAAGAAATTTAAATATCCACACAAGCCGTTGTTTAAGTTGTGGTTCCATTCATTGCAAGAAAGGAAATATACAACTGAAAGAGAGAAGCAAATAACATGGGACATATATGTCATTGCCTAAGTCAATCTTTGATTGATTCCTCATAGCTTGCTCCATTTCGCTTCCACTCTTGAATGTATCTGCAAAAGATTGAGAGGGGTATCAATTAAGAGGTCGGGATATGAACAATACTACATGCCATACTAACAGAGATATATTTCAATCATTGGAATGCATAGAATCAACTAAAGGAAGGAACAAAAACATGAACTGAAAAGGGAAACATCATCATCATATTTTTTTTTGCTAACATTGTTTGTTTCCTTGTGTAGGTATAGGAAAAGTCATGTAGTTTATCATCTTATGAAGACATTAAGCATGTGGGGTAAAACGGGCTCCCACAAGGGTAGAGCTTAGCATGCTGCCCCTTGAACTTACAAGTGGACTAAGAATGAAAAGTACAAATTATCATGCTCATCTGAGCTATTCAACTGAAGGAGTAAAGAAGAGTTTCACTCATCAAAGCCATTAAGCCTATTGTTAATTCATAACAATCAGGTGATGTTGTTTTGAGAGCTATAGGCATACATAATGCCCATCAAAAAGACACTATTCAATAAAGGAAGCATGTGAAAGCTTCATATTTATAGGAATCAGGTAATCCACTGTGTTATGTATCCAAATGCAACTGTGGAATTAAGTGGAGTAAACAGTTCAAGTAATATATCATTAATCAACATGTATTCCAAATGGAGTTTGTGCACCATTGTGTCTAAAATGGAAGCAATTCAAAGTACACATTTTAGAGGGTTGTTTTCATCATTCAAAGTATGTTTTCGAAGAGTATTTTGCACGAGATCAAAGCAAATGGACATGAACAAATTTGATAAGAATTTGAGTATATAAAGACATTTCTATTATGGACATATTTTTACCAAGCATGAATGGGCTTTAAAGGAGCAATTTGAATTGACATGAAAGTCACAATATTGCATGATAGAAAGTAAACAAACAATCTGCAGATTCAAATCAAAATAATTTCTATGTGGAGGATGGTGTCTTTTAAAGAGAAATGTGCTCCATATACTAGAGCTTTTCAGCAATATATGAAGGATACAGGAACTTGTATAAAGTGCAGATTTTTATCATTTGGCCAACATGTAAGTTTTGGCCCTATGAGCCATCAGTCCTATAGTGAAGAAAAAAAATGGAGATGCAATGGGTTTGCTTGGTTTGCGAAGTAATCATTCTTTTACAATAGTAAGCTTGTGAAAGCTTTTGTTTGACAGAGAAGTAAAAATGAAGCAAAATCACAAGGATCAATTTTTAGAAATAAAGAAGTCTCAATGCCCATATGTTGGGTTTGAATTCAAAAGAAGATTTACTCTTATACCCACATGGGTTTTTTTTTTTAAATACAGATTTTCCATGATTTCCAACATACCCATGTGAGGGTTTGATTTAAAAATGCAGATGTCTTTCATTTTCCAAAATACCCACATTGGGGTTTTGAAATTAAAATGAAGATAGTACAATTTTTGGCAAACCCACATGGGTTTTTCTACAGGAGAAACAAGACAAATGAATCTCTTTCAAATTTTAGGAATACTCATATTGGGTTTTTGAGTTAAAATTACAGTCATACTTAAAATCAAGAATACCCACATGGGGTTTCATTAAAATGCAAAACTTGTATAAAGGTGGTTCAAGCTCAAGCTCTATTTTTTCTAGAAATGCAAAATATGCATTAATCTCATCAAAATACACATACCCATATGGGGTTTTGTTCCAGAAATAAAGAATGCACACTATGCTCTATTGGGTCAAGCCTAGAAATAAATAAAAAACCCAATGTGTGCACGAATGGCGCGGCCACAAAGAAGGATTTACAACTTCATATTTTCATTTTTGACAACATAAGATATTTTGAGGTCATTGTCTAAGCCCGAGATCTAACGAAAATAATGGATATTTCATACAAATTTTTGAGTAAAATGTATTTTAACATATAAGTATGGCGCGACATGGGTATGGACATAGATTCATAAATAAAAAAATGATGTTTTGCAGATGTATAAAGCTTTTATAAGCTTTCTATTTTGGAGAAAGAATGCCAATAGAAATACAGAGAATAATAAAATTACCATGTGTGCCTATGGAGCAAAGTAGGCTGCAGCCAAGCTCTCTTTGAAAGCTTCAATATGCAGGGGTCGATCTCCCACAATGAAGACCAAAAAATGCATAAACAAAAGGAAGGAAACTCAAAGAAAAGAATGCATCAGATAACCATCTCATAGCCATGGCCTATGAGGCCTTTTTCTCATCAAAAAACCCAAAGAATAAAGAGAGAAAAGTCAACAATATTTACCCTGAGTTATGAGGGCCAAGCATGATCAAGAATTGAGAGATTGGGAGTTCGATTGGACGCTTGAATGAAGGTTTCCAGCTGAAACCCTAATGCACATGGCGACACCCAATAGAGCTCATTTTCTTCCAAGACAAATGATGCAAATGAAACAATAGCCATTGGTTTTTTCTTAGGGTTTCTCAAACCCTAAGTCGACTTAGGGGTGTTTTTTCCTTAGTTTTTTAAATTTTATTAATGCCCAAGTCAAATATACCTATGATGGTTGATTCACATAGCCTTGAGTTTTTTTTTATGCATTATCTTCAATACCTAAGGCATTTCATTCTATGTCTATACCTTGGTGAAGGCTTTCATGCCTTAGTTTCAATTTTTGATTGATTTTCTAGAAATCAATTGTAAATGTTTTGCCTTAGTATTATTTTGAAATTGATTTTAAAAGAAATCAATTGAAATATTCATAGGATAATATGCATTATTTTTATGATTTTTTCTAAGAAAAATCAAGATTGTAAGGGAGATAAGTTTATATTTTTTGCAAAAGATTCCAAATCTTTCATTGCAAAAAATGGGTCAGATTGAGGAAAATATAAAGTCTGCAAATCTTGTAAAGCAAGAATAAATCAAATTGTTTTATTTCTTTTCTATTTTTAGTAGACTGATGACTAATTTTTTTCTCTTGGTCTTATTTGAGCTTCTTGGTGAAGAGATAAGGTGTTTTTTTTTCTTTTAAAGCAAAGAAAACCTATTTTTGGGAGCTTTTCAGTATGTACATGCAAAAAGTGTGACTTTTCCACTTTTGTGCCATCTTCTTGGGAAGTTTTTGATGCTTTTCTTTGAGCTTTCTTCTTGAGCTCAGATTAGGGTTTTGAGGTATATCTTGAAGAAAACTTAGTGTTTTCTCAGTTCAGATTCCATTTTCTTGCTCTTACACATTTTTGAGCTTGTAAACTTCTTTGTACTCAGGTTTTGAAAATTTCACTCCTTCATTCAATAAAACAAAAAAGTTCTCCTTTCTCAATTCTTGTTTATGATTTGCAATAGTAATTTGATGTGTCTTGTGATTCAAATCTATTGAATCCTTTTCTTGTCTTACTGTTGTTAAGTGATTTGTGGGAGTTGCTTGCTAATTCAGGTTGTGCCTTGTGTTTATTTTAAACCTTTGCACAAATCACTTTTGGATTATATGTGTTGTGAGATTGTGAGAATCAAATTTTAAAGAGGTGGTGAGAGTGAGTTATTATCAAAATTTTCCTTAAGTTGAGATCATATTAGATAAGTTTTTTTTCGTTTCAGTCATATTCTCTATCCTTTTTACTAGAAAATCACTTAGATTAGGATCCATCATTAAGAGAACCAACTCACTCTGGATATTTTCTTTTTACATAGATCACCCACATCTAAAAAGAGTTTCCATGTTTCAACAGATAGTTTGATTTTTTGCAAATATGACAAAGGGTGCATATTTGATTGTTACAATTATACACATGAGTTTAGGAAAAGAGCTTTAATTTTGGGCATTCAATTATATACACAAGAAACTTTGTTAAAGTATATAGGTGAATTACATGAAAATTTGAGTCATACAATACTTATGTTTAATCCAACTAACCTTGATGAAGTTAGTGTGCAAGCCATTCATCTGGAAACAAGCTCGTGGAATAGTCATGATAATCTATTGATGAACTCAAATAAGCATAAAGGAAGCAAGAAAGGGAAAGAGAAATCACAATGAAAAACTACTGTAAAGAAAGAGGATGAGAAGCCTTATTACTCACATTGCAAGAAGAAAGGGCATGAAGATGCAAGATGTTGGAAACTACATCCTGATCTAAAGCCAAAGTGGTTCAAGGATCGAAAGGGTAAGCAAAAGACCACAACTATTGTGCAAGATCTCGGATTAGGTTCTAATGATGAAACCAAAATTTCAATTGTGGGTATCAAAGGTAATACTCCTATTGTCAGTACTAGTTCCCATGCTTCTTCTCTAAGCTATAATAAAGTACTTGTTGAAAGTAAGAGGAATGAATTATTTCATATAAGGGCTATTGCAAAACAAAGTAAAATTGATACACTCATAGATAGTGGATCACAAGTGAATTTAATCTCTGAAAAAATTGTTAAAAAATTGGGATTAAAAACAACTCCTCGTCCTAAGCCATATCCACTGGGTTGGGTGCATGATAATGCTTGGCTACATGTGTCAAAGCAATGTAAACTCTAATTTGCAATCACATCCAAGTTTGTAGATGAGGTAGAGTTAGATGCAATTCTGCTTGACATCTGTGGGATGGTTTTGGGAAGTCCTTATTTGTATGACAGGAAGGCCATTTTCTACAAGGAACATAATAGGTATCATTTGTTTAAGGATGGAATTGAATACATGGTAAAAGCTCATCACATGAAGAATGATAGATATGTTGTAAACACATGGCATATGAAGATGGTTATAAATGTAAGCAATAAGTTAACCCTTCTGTCTATAACAACTAGTGGTACTAAGCATGATGATGTTAAACATGATAAGGTGTCACAAATAGCACAGTGTGAGGATCAGTTACAAGCACAGTTAAGCCTTTAGCCAAAGGTGGTAAAAGAGGGTTTGAAAGATTCATTTTCTAACAATGTTCCTATTTAGGAGATCCAGCACGTTGATACTTTTTCCTTCACCTCAGTTTATTCAGTATTGTTGCTTGTTATTCTACTAGTTAGTTCTATGTGGATGATGGATGTGACAATGAATATTGATGAATATGTAGATAATTGTATCAACTATGCTATCTCATTCTTCATCTTGTTTGTGGTGATTCAGATGATCAAAATTATAGTAGGGTGGATAGATAATATTGGGCAAGTGAGGCGACAATGCCCTCACTTAAATTTTATGTAAAAATAGACTTTTGGAGGTCCAAAAGCTTCTCAATTGGGAGGAATGATCTAGGAGGATGCAAAAGACCTTAAAAATTCATAGTCTCCAAATCATATGGAACCAACACCATCACATAGGGCTTTCCTACATGGTCCCGACACAACTTGAATTGCGTTTAAAGGAGATCGTATGGCCGAGATATGCTTGGTCAAATTTTTGTCAACATGAGGTCAAAGTTGGTCAACCAGAAAAATTAATGATAATGGAACATTTATATACATGTTCAATCATGTAGATCTCATTGAGAGCTTTCTGGTGCATTTTGAATGGACCAATCTGAGTCCATATGTGGAAGTTATGACCAATCAAAGTTTTGGTCAAACTTGGTCAAAGTGGTGATGTGGCATCACCAAAACTTGACACTTGGTAGGACACGTGGCAGATGGGATGGAGGGAGTAGTGAGTTGGCACTAACATGGACCAAATAAGAGGAAAAAAAATGGATTAAACCATATTTGTTAAAGAAAAAACATATGGTTTAAAATTTTTAAAAAATGAGGATTTAGTGGGATTTTATCCCTTAAAATCCTCTTGCCTTGCCCATAAAACAAGGAGAGAAATAAATCCCGTAAACTTATATTTCAAAAAATTAACCCCTTTAACCACCTTTCTCATAATTCAAAGAAATTATGATATTTTAAGGGTCTTAAAATAATTGGTTAAAGATTTCTATGATTTAAAGGAGGTTTATGAATATTTTCAAATATTTTTATATGTAAATATAGGGGGATTGTGAAGATTATTACTTGTCATGGGTGATATGGGCTGATTTTCAAAATCATATGGTTTTAGCCATATTGAGAAAATAAATTTGTATAAAAGGGGGAGAGTTTTGGCTTAAGAATTAATCAAGTTCATTTTGGAGAAATAATTCTTTGGAGGAGAATTTTTTAAGAATGAAGTCCTTTTGAGTGTCTTCAAGTGTTGAGAGGAGATTGTGACAAATTTTATGTAGGTTTTGGAGCTTGGATATTGTAACAAGGCATTTCTATTGCTTGGAAACATTAGTAAAGCAGTCCTACCTGAGAAGTGAGCCCAAAGACATAGTCCTAATTGAACAAACTCCATTATCAATAGGGTTATCTCCTCTTTTGTCTTATTCTTCTATCTTCTATCTATCATTCTCTTTGTTTCTTTTTATTTTTCAATTCACTATTTGATTTCTAATTACAACATTTTAGTAATTAGTAATTCCATCAATTTATGTAAAAGTGCACCTAGTCTGTAATTTCAATAATTAAACAACATAGTCACGCAATTATGTTTGGATTGGGGAAAAACTATAATTACCTAGATTAATTTGCATGTTATTTTGTAAACCTCTAATTAAAAATCATATATCTTGTTCTAACGAAATGCAAAGTGAAAATAGGGCGGCCGAAGATATGAAGATTTTCAGAGGAAGAGGAAGCAGAGAAATAAATGCAACCATTCATGGAAGTGGACCAAGGATGGAGAAAGGTACAATATGGTCACATCAGACGAAATGTGTGCAATCGATCTCTAATGAGATCATTTTCATACATTTGAGACAAATTATGGGTAAGTACACTTTTTAATTTATGATGTTTAAATGCAGAAAATTTAAGATTGTAACTAAGGATATTTTTCCTAGGGTTAGCAGATCTAATGCATTAACATAAAACCCAAAGTAATAATGAAGTGCAAAGCAGCAACATGAAAACAAATGAAAGATCTCACCAAATATCTTCAATCTCCATGGTTGACCTCCATTACACCTCATCAACTTGCTACAAATATGATATTTCCCTCAGATTTATGATGAGCAATCTAATGACAATGACAAGCCCTAAGCAAATGTTGAAGGATTTGAGATGACAATATGCAATACTAAGCTACAATGCAACTAGTAAGCATCTAAACTATGTCTAATTATGCCTATGAAAAAATGACAATAATGCAAGATGACAAGATAGCAAGAGCATGAAGTGTAAATAGCATGAGATTGTCTAAAACAAGATTGCATGAGATGACAAAATGACATAAGATGACAAAATAAGAGAAAAATTGCCATTTTATAGAAAATGCAATTTTGGATGAATGGCCAAGATTGAAATTTGACATTGCCCTAGAATCAATGGACACGATTCAATTTGACAACCCACAATAAGGGTTAGAGAAACATTAGATCAAATTCAAAATAAATGAACAAGATTGATTTTTAGAAAATAAAATCAAGGGTTGACAATGCATGTGACAAGAGATAAGATTGGTACAAAAAAAGAGGTGGCTGGAAAATCAAATAATAAATAGAAATTATTTAATTTTTAAGGAAAAAGACTATTTTTAATTAAAAATTAATTTAATTCAAAAGGTGGGACCACATGATAGTAAATAATTATTTAAAATTATTTACTAAAAAGAGGGAATTGTCAAATTAGATAATTAAAGATAATTATTTAATTGGAGAAGTGGCCAATAATGAAATAAATTAAAGAATCTATTTAATTATAAGAAGACTTAAGAATTAGTAACATATTAAATAAATAAACAAAATTTATTTATTTAATAATCAGGAGGAATTATTGGACAAGGATAATTAAATAAATTAAGAAATTTATTTAATTATAGAGAGACTTTATACAATTAGTGATGTATCTAGATAAATAAATAAAATTTATTTATTTAAATAAGCAAGAGGAATAAAAAGACATGAATTAATTAAATAATTATGAATTATTTAATTAATAGTTGAAAGTTGACCAAGGACATAATTAAAATGTCTTAGTTATGCTACGAAGAAGAAGGTGAAAAATAGAGCTTGCAGGCCCAAGTCATTTTTAAGTGTCTACATTTTTCCCTTCTTTGTCATAATGCAATCTATCGCATTCTGACAAAGAAAATAAATCACAGTCATTCCCCAATGAAGGTACGGAGTATCTATGCCCCCTCAGGAGAATTTTCAAATTTTGGCCTAGTGATAGAAAAATTTGGAAAGTGTCCCGACAAGTCAATTTGATGACCAGAGAGAGAATGGTGTAGACGATTTAGGATTTCAAGGAGTTTAAAGCAACCAAAAAGAAGGTCAAGGTTGATCAAAAGAGCCTCTAGTAATAAAAAGGGTTGACAAATGCCATTTTGACTCTATAAATAGGCTAAAAATGGGGTAAAAGTCAATTCATTTTAACTTTTCATCTTGGTAATTTTGAGAGGTCAGAGCGAAGAGGACTATAGTGATGATGGTGATTCTAGTGACCAAGCATCACTGGGAGATCGTGCGGACTTATAGGCAGCCAGAGGGTTCAGAGCCAACAATAGGTACCCCTATCTTCCCTGGTGATTTTATCATTTTATGTGCCATTTTTTGGTTTTTAGGTTGGGTAACGAATGTGTTGCGATGCATATGTGTGTGCGTAAGCCGCATTCACATTGAAATTTCACACATTAGATGCATCACGATGCAAATGCAAAGGGCCATTAGGTTAGGACATGAATATGTGACACATTTGCAATAAACTACAACACATTCACAAAATCGCACCTTAAATGAGGGCTATAATGCCCCATATGACATGTTGCGATGCATTCATTAGTTCAAGCGACTCATTCAGCTGAAGTGATGCATATGCAAGAAATCTTGATGCAAGTGCTCTGATGTGATGCAAATGAAAGTGGGAATGACGCAATCGATAGATTGAGACACAATTGAAGTATGGAGTGATGCAAACACCTTTTCGTGACGCAAATGAACTCAATGCGACACATTTGATTTTTACTTTGACCAAGGATGAATTTGTTTAACTTCAAATTTTGAATCAGATAAATGATAATGATGCTTTTTTATCAAGATGTTAATGCATGCTTTAACATGTGCAGAGATAGTTAGCATCGATTTATACAAACGAGAGTAAGTAATCCACATATGGATTTTGGGATCAACTGTCAGACTGGGAGTGGTGACAACTTATGTGACTTGGACTATACTATGTTGCCTATATGCCCATTATACGGGAAAATAGGGGGCTACTGACTACACTATGTGAGAGATGGCATTCGAAGACTTGCTCCTTCCACTTATTGAAGGGAGAGGTGACTGTGATGCTTGAGGACATGTATCAAATCTTGCATCTTCCGATTCATGGAGAGCAGATAGTATATGACCCACAACATGGTTATTAGACTTTTACTGCCTACTATCATGATCAGGCTGCAGAGTTGGGGATTGAGGGTTACGCGATCCATTGGAGTTTATGGAGGAGCATTATAGACAATTTGATGCACTATTGGCAACAATTATCGGTGGGGTACTAATTCCAGACCGCTGAGGACACAAATTTCCCATTAGCTGGGGAGATGTTCTCATCGAGATGAGATGGGACATAATAGTATATGCCTAGGGACCTTGCTTACTAGGCATGTTATATCATCAAGTCCATGAGTTGGCCTATGGGAGAGTATAGAGCATTGGGTACGGGATGATGCTCTTGATGGTTTTGGCATGGGAGCACGTAGCTATTTTCCATTTGCCAATCCAAAGACCTCAGCTAGTGGATGGCATGCCATACGTCTACTACTATGCAGGCGCCTTACAATAGACTCAAGTTGGGGAGACAGGTTGGTGGTGTCATCGGATTGATACCATGATATCATTCATTTGGAGACCTTACAGAGACTACAAGCAGTGGGAGGATGAGGATGACCATCTCAATTTTTGTAGGAACTTTAGATATTTGATTGGCAGGACTGTGTAGATCTAGTTGATTATCGAGATGTACCTACCATAGAGGGTCCTACGACAGTTCAGTGAGTAGCAGGGTGTTCCGATGGGTACAACCGAGTATGCCACGTTGTCTAGAGAGTTAGTCTGGGGTCCTCCGATATCTGTACCCTTTGTAGAGCAGTAGATTGATGGGCTGGTAGTGCAACAGTGGGGATGGAGGGGTGGAGTTGCAAAGCCGAGGACTACTATCGATTATGATCTATGGTGGAAGATGCATCATCCAGTCCCTTTGAAAGATCTAGATGGGCCAGCACTAATTGATAGGAGATCATTCATACTGCGCGTGTCACAAGGTGTCTGAGGAGGCAAGGCCAAAGATAGTGGGAGAGGTAGAGGCCGAGGGAGAGGTAGAGGTAGGGGGAGGGAGAGATGGTGATGACAAAGATGACAGGGGAGATGATAGAAGGAGGAGAGGAGGGGATGGTGGCAGGAGGAGAGTGAGACAACGAGTGGCACTAGATGCCATCCCCAAGGTAGCCGAGGTAGGAGGAGCATGTGGCTGAGGAGGAGAGACATGAGGAGGATGTAGCAGAGAAGGAGGCTAGACAGGATGTGAAGGTGGAGGAAGAGATGCCGAGAGATGAGGGAGTTAGAGGAGAGGAGGACATTGGGGAGGATGATGATGGAGATGATGACAATGCTATTGATGAGGCAGAGCGGTTATTGAGGTGGAGGATGGTTGAGGGAGAGGAGATACCCTCAGGGTCACCACTGCCACATGACGCGACAACAAATCAACAAGTGGAAGATTTGTATCGATGGTTGGATGAGAGCATAATATAGGTCAGGGCACTGTAGGCAGAGCTAGAGGTGGTTAGGGTTGAATGGGATCATGCGGTGATCTGCTAGCAGGAGTCGGCTCAGTGGTGCACAGAGTTTGCACAATTATGCATAGGACCATCAGGTGACATGGAACGAGATTTTTCCAAGGTCATTGCATGTATGGGATGATACAGGTTGCTATATGAGCACGCAGTACCAGCCAAGAGGAGAGAACCTACTCTGACACGGACACAGATGGGGATAGGCAATAGTAGTAGGTTAGGGAGTGGTAGTGGTAGACGAAGTCAAAGTAGTGCAAGGGGATCCACTTCCTCGGGGCTGTCATCAGGGAATAGGTCTAACCATTCCCACAAGCATGCCTCGAGTCACAAGTCAGGGCATAGTCACAGGTCATCTGGGTTAGAGCATAGGTCCACGCACAACCAGCCTCTTGTGGTAGATCCATCGGTTACAACATCAGTGCAACCCTCAGTTGCCATTCCATCAGTGTCACAGGAATAGGCCACTTCAACATCATAGGCACAGGTGACAGTTACAATGATGCCATCCATTCCTCTGATAGAGCATTAGTCTCCCAGATCTTCTCCTCGAGGGGATGAGGAGAGTTCGACATAGCCCAGTTTATTGTTATCTTTCATTAGGACATATCAGACACTTATGTTATGACATTTATATTTTGACCCTTTGAGCCTGTGAGCTCATATTTTTGGGATATCTCGTGACTCTATCCTATGACATGATTTTTTTAGGATGATATATATATATATATGATGCAGTTTTGATTTGGCCTATATGTGTTATGTGATGTGATTTTATTTTATGCATTATAATGTATGTTTATGTGATGGCTATTATAATGATGCAATTATGATTATCATGTGATACCTATGTGGATTATGCATTTATGATTCCTATGATGATGATGTTATTTATATGTCATGTCATGTATGCCTTTATGATGATTATTTGTGATGTTGATGCTATGTTGATGTGATGTTCATTTATATTTCATGATGATGATGCTATGCCATGGATGATGATGATATGAATAATGTATCTATATGAATGGATGCCATGCTTATGATAATGTTAATGCATGACTATGTATGATGCAATATGTGATGCAATATATATGGTTTTTGATGATATAAATGATGTATGTATGGACCTAATGCAATGCCTATATGATCATGTATGCACTTATGTTTTTGTATGTCATAGGATATCATCGTGAGATAGACAAGACATGACGACAAGACAGAAGGAGATGCATGTTAGCGCAGAGACCAAATCCTTCAACATATTACTATAGGACTTTAATAATTATTGCTCTTAATCGTCATTGGATGGATTATTGTAATGGCCAACAAACACCATGATATGACATAGATCAAGGTGTGCAAGATCGTACCATCACATAAGACAAGTAGTCGCAAACAAGGATGATCATGACTCATACTAAGAGCACAATTGCCCCAATATTTTTGTCATGACCAACCACAAGCATAAAAGACAAGAAAGAAAAGTCATGAAATGTCATTGCTCCACTAAATCCTATTGTCAAGATATCCTCAAGGAACTAGCAACAAGACTGCCAAAAGACGAGACAAGACAACCATCATGATACACCATTTCTTTTCTAAATCTTGTTGCCAGGACATCGTCGAAAAACTAGCACCATGATGAAAAATTAAGCCAACCACCATGATACGTCATTGCTTTTCTAAATCCTGTTGCCCTGGGACATTGTAAAAAAAATAGTAACATGATAGTCCAAAAGGACAAGACAAGACAATCATCATGATACGTCACTGCTTCTCTAAATCCTATTGTTAGGACATCGTGGAGAAACTAGTAACAAGATGAAAGAGAAAAAGACAAAATGCCAAGACCATGTTTCCCAAGTGTTTGCCAAGTGTGTTTGAATATCGAGTGTTTTAAATGTTGAGATTCTAGGTTTCAAGGTTTGACGATGCCGAGATGACGAATGCTAAAGATTTCCAGATTCAGGAAGGACACATCCTAAATGATGTTGATGTCGAGAAGATTGATCCTTAAATGTCAAGAGGATCCTTCAAAATGCTAGATGACAATGATGATGCCAAAGAAGGACACATCCTAAGGCATAAATGACAGAGGTTGTTGTTTAGAAGGACACATCTGAAAAATAACCAAGAGTTGATAGTGTTGTGCATGTTTTGCACACACACACCCCGCCGTAGATAGAGACCCCCTTTTTTTTTTTCTTCCGACAGGTTGCTTTGCTCATGTCTTGTTTTGCGTGCCCCATTTCCAAGCCCAAATTGGTCATGTGTCATCAAATGATCAAATTTTCCTACCCAAATTCACCTACTTTGGGTATTCAAATCCGCGAAGAAATAAAGTCCCCCATCCCCTTTCTACCTTTTGTCTTGCTTTGGCTATTTCGGAAACATCTGTGGACCCCTGCCAGTCTAGTTTCCACATTTTTGGCTTTGGGGACAACTTTTTGGTGGATTTGGGATGTGTTTGGGGTGCTTAATTGAACTGCCAAAGTTTTGTCAATGTTCCGTTAAATTTTGATGGTTTCAGAACTTTCCCTCCAGAATTCCCTTCCTCCTTGGCTATTTAAAAACATCCGTGGACCCCCATCACTCATGTTTCCACATTTTTTACTTTCGGGGCAACCTTTTTTGGATCCAGGATGTGTTTGAAGTGCATAAATGAATTCCCAAGGTTTCGTCAACGTTCTGTTAAGTTTCGATGGTTTTAGAACTTTGCCTCCGGAATTCCCTTCCTCCTTGGCTATTTGGAAACATCCGTGGACCCCCGTCGCTCCTGTTTCCACATTTTTGACTTTGGGGACAACCTTTTTTGGATCTGGGATGTGTTTGAAGTGCGTAAATGAACTACCAAGGTTTCGTCAACTTTTCGTTAAGTTCGATGGTTTCAAAACTTTCCCTCTGGAATTCCCTTCCTCCTTGGCTATTTGGAAACATCCGTGGACCCCCGTCGCTCCTGTTTCCACATTTTTGACTTTGGGGGCAACTTTTTTTGGATCCGGGATGTGTTTGAAGCGTAAATGAATTGCCAAGGTTTCGTCAACGTTCGTTAAGTTTCGATGGTTTCAAAACTTTGCCTCCGGAATTCCCTTCCTCCTTGGCTATTTGGAAACATCCGTGGACCCCCGTCACTCTCGTTTCCATATTTTTTACTTTGGGGGAAACCTTTTTTGGATCTAGGATGTGTTTGAAGTGCGTAAATGAACTGCCAATGTTTCATCAAAGTTTGGTTAAGTTTCGGTGGTTTCGGAGCTTCGTCCCCCTTTTGATGTTTCATAACATCCATGGAGCCCCGGCGGCCCGGTCTCCGGAGCCCGACCCCTCCATGGCCATTTTCGAGACTTCGCCTCTCTGTGGCCATTTGGAACATCCATCAGCCCCCAGCAACCCGGCCCCTCTGTGACCACTTCTGGGACTCCACCCCTCCATGGCCGTTTTGAACATCAGTCGGCCCTCGGCGACCCGACCTCTGAAGCCCGGCCCCTCCGTAGCCATTTCCAAGACTCTGTCCCTCTTTGGCCGTTTTGAACATCTGTGGAGCTCCAGCGGTCCGGCATCTGGAGCCCAGCCCCTCCGTGGCCGTTTCCAGGACTCCATCCCTCCGTGGCCATTTTGAACATCCGTGGACCCCCGTCGGTCCGATTTCCACTTTATTGACTTTGGGGCCAACTTTTTGGTGGATTTAGGATGTGTTTGAGGTCCCTAAGTGAACTACCAAGGTTTTGTCAACATTCAGTTAAGTTTTGGTGGTTTCAGAGCTGCGTCCCTCTTTGGTTGTTTTGGAAACATCCGTGGACCCCTCCTAGTCCAGTTTCCACATTTTTGACTTTGGGGCCAACCTTTTTTGGATCTAGGATATGTTTATGGTGCTTAAGTGAACTGCCAAAGTTTTGTCAACATTTGGTTAAGTTTCGGTGGTTCCAGAGCTTCGTCCCTCTTTGGCTGTTTTAGAAACATCCGTGGACTCCTACCGGTCCGATTTTCACATTTTTGACTTTGGGGCTAACCTTTCTTGGATCTGGGATGTGTTTCAGGTCCCTAAGTGAACTGCCAAGGTTTCATCAACGTTCGGTTAATTTTGGTGGTTTCGGAGCTTTGTCCCTCTTTTGCTATTTTGGAACATCTATGGAGCCCTAGCGGCCCGGATTAATGTTTATGGTCCAAATGAGCTCTAAATATGAATATTATGATCTTTTGATGATGCATGGATGGATCTAACAAGGATTTTGCAAGATTTTACTAACGTTTTCCTTGTTTTTTGTATGAAAGCATTTACGACGTTTCATGTACACAAAATTCAAGGAGCCTACTGCACGTCTGTCAGGAGACCCATCAAGAAAGTTGAACAAGGAATGTGCATCACTCCTATCACCATTCATTTCATGTTTGCTTCTCCCCCTAGCACCCACCACCAGGGTCAACATTAGAAGAAGGCCTACGCCAAGGAAGTTAGTGACAAAATGCAAGGGTGTAGCCTTGAAGAAAGCATAAGGTAGCTGTCCGCACAAATCAGGGGCAACCAATCCATTGATGCCAATCGTCGACGGGCTCATTTGATCCAAGGAAGAACATTGCAAACACATCAAGCAAAAGACAGCTTTCAGATAGTTTTAGCTACAATAAAAGGGAAATCAACTAAATGATGAAACTGCTACAGCACCTGGGCACTAGATGACAAAATAGGGAAAAGACAAGGAATGTATTTTAAATTGTTGGATAATGAGGAGTAGGTGAAACCCTAATGTAATCAAATCTAGGCCATTCGATGTAATTCAATCATTTCCATTTATTTGGACTTTGGAAAACTATAAATAGGGGCTTGTCCCTCATTTGTAAGGGTTGGAGAGCTGTTGTAAAAAGCATTTGCAGCAATAGAAGACAACAATGCATGATTTTATGAATGTTCTCTTTGATTTTGCTCATCTTGCATGCATGGTTCAACTTCCCTATTAGTTTAGGCGTTAGTTTTTTTTGAATGGAAGTGGTGATGGTGATTGTTGTTTCAGTATTTGATGGATTTCTAGCTCATGCTTTTTGTGGTTCATTGATGATGAGTCACTTTGCAAAGCTAGTCTGAGCTCATTACTTCATTGTTGCAACTTAGTTCAATTACATGTGCATGATGTGTGTGTGTAATCTGAAAAGCTGTAGTCCTTAGAAGATTGCACTGGTTTTGTGCAACTGTAGGTTTCTCTTGGCCAAACAAAACCTAGTTTAGGGAGTTTGTCTACTTTAGTAGCCACCATTGTTACTCTTCATTCATAGCTTAGGATTAGAATAGGTTTCTTAACCCTTCTCCTTTTACTGTTTCTTTTAATCCTTGGTTAGAGTAGGATCCAAAGCATCACCATGAAGCTAAATCAGATGAACTTGATGAGTTTCAACTTGTTGTTTTGAGTGGACAACCACTGTTCATTCACTTCTAACACTTTGAAACTGCATTTGCAAATCCAACTTCCCCACTTTGTAACTCATCCGTAACTCTGCCTTGTGATTCTAGCAAATCACATCAAACAACTGAGATATTCCAAGCACTGTCAAGACCTGACATTAGAGACTTTGGGATAGTGTTCTGCAATCTGATTGTGGAAGATTGTCTTTCAAGAGAGGTGATGCACCTATGCATTACTTGTGTTGAAAAGTACATAAAAAATACATCAACAAAATTGGCGCTAGGAGGGATTGACATGTTGAGGCTACAAAGCTGAAAGTTGGAAATCGAAGAGAGCACTTACAAGAAGAAATCTGAGATAGGGAGATCTCTTTTAATGCTAAAAATTAGAAAATTTTGAAGGCAAAAGAAGCTAAGTCAAAATGGAGCAGCATGCACAAATTGACATCACTCAGTTGCATGCAAATTTGAACAAGAGACTGAAGAAGCTATTGCAGCAATTTGCATTAGTGGATAGATGTCAGATCCATTGCACTCATAGGCACAACGAGCTATGATGTCTCACATTCTTGAGCAGAATTGAAATGGTATTGCAGGGAGAAATTCCCTTTTGGAAAATCTATCAGCCTTTAGCCCTTGCAGACTCAGAGGAAGGATTGACAACCATGGCAGCCAAGGCATTCAAGGAGATGATCCAGGAACATTTGCGCAGCAAGGATGGACCAAGATTGGAGGAAGTACTAATGGCAAGTTGCTGTAGATTTCACAATGCACCACATTCAGAATTTATGTGTTCATCATGTGACAACATCATTTCTCAAGCCAAGGGTTGTTCAAACAAGTTGGAGCAGCCAATTCTCAATGAGAAGTCATCCCATGAGGCAGAAGAGTTGTCAACATTTGTAGGATAGCACCTTGAAGATAAACTAACTAATTGGACACAAGTTGGTGTTGGGACAGCAAACATAGAAAATGAAAACCAAGGGGGAGGAGCTAAAAGTTTTGGGACAGCAAAGTGCATTGATGAAAATCTGATTGTAACTAGTTTAGTAGACTTTCCCTCCATTGAAGAAGAACAGCCCTCCACTCAAGAAGAGGAACAAACGGAAATTGAAGATGAATTAACAGAATTTGCAGAAGCATATGCTAGGAAAGCCAACATAGATGCTAAAAGTCAAGAAGAAGAGGAGGCTGAAAGCCTTGGGGCAGCAAAAGGAGATGGTCAAAGCATAAGCAAAATCAGGTTGGAAGACCTCTCCTTCATGAACGACATCGATCGAGAATCTAAAAATGAAAGTTTGGAGGAGTGGGAAAAACCACTCGCCACAGTTGTTCGCCATCCAACTTCTCTCCCAAGTGATGATGAGGACCCGATCATGGAGAGATATGACCAACTAGTCTCTAGCTTAGCAAAGGATTGGTCAAAGCTTGCTGAAATATCAAGTCAATTTGGAGGTGCTACTATTTCCAAATTGGTGTAGACTTCATGATTCATCACACTCAGAGTTCACATGTGAACTATGCCAAGAAGCCATCAAACAAGTTAGAGGACAAGTGGAGCAGCCAAGTGCCCGACCTCCTCTACTTGCTGCCCAGATCAATGTAGAAGACCAAGAGCCTGAATCAAGTGATGGCTCAGCTAAAGGTAGGCCTCAAGAGGATGTTGGGGTAGTAATAGAAGAAGGACAACAATACAGTTTCGTACTTCTAAGTGATGAAGTAGATCAAGTGGGAATGTTGTCCACCAGTCATCAAGAAGTTCTTCCTCTTGAAGAGCATTTGCACACCATGAACGATAGGCTTTATGTCGAACCCTTGGAGGAAAATTGTACAGTAAAATTTAGTCCCCTTGATGAGGTGCCATTAATTGATGACTTCTTTCCATTGGGAGTTGCACTACGGAGGTATGCTTATGTAGAGGAAGAGCACATCCCAGAAGACGGTAGCGATGAATACATACTCCTTGATCCCCCGAATAGTGATGCACTAGAGTTTCCAGATTGGGAGAGGAGCTCCTTCTCCATTTACAGCGATAGTGAGCAAGAGGAAATGAGTGAACATCATGATGAGATGCATGAACAACAAAAAGAAGAAGACAAAGGTGGAGGTGTTGAGATAGCTGCTAACAGAGATGAAGCACCTGACCGACTACAAGATGCAACTTGGAGTCCTTCCACTATGATCATTATTGATCCTCCTTCATATTCAGATGGCTGCAATAGGATATATTTGTGTATGTCATTGTCCCATGACACTGAACATCATGAAAAGGAGGTTGATACTTGGGGAAGGAGACGAGACAACATGCTTCCCCTTGGGGACAACAACCAAGTGGATCCCAAGTTTGTAGATGATCAATGTGGAGAAGTATTTCTTTTTGAAGAACTGCCAACCGAGGTTGTGGGTCCCTTGGTGGAATGGAAGAGTTGTCTGCTGCCCCGTCCTCCCAGCCTTATGCCAGCTTAATGTCTGAAGTGATGTACCCTCCACTACACCCACCCGAGGCTACCAATGCAATGATCAAGGATGTTATGCTTGCTCTCGACTGTCCAACGCTGCCACCTCCGTGTGATGACATCTAGGTTTTATCCTTCCTTACTCCAATTAATTTTCATATCTGCATTTATCATTTTGATTATGGGAACAAGGGAAAACGAACATGTTTATGGATTAACCATGGGTTCAACGAGCCTCCTAAATTGCTGATTTTTCGTGATGAAGTGATTGAACTTGAGTGTTGTAACATTGAATTTATTTTTTTAGAATTTAAAGATAAGTTTGCATGGTTAAGAACGATAACGATTGCCTATTTGCTTGTGCATGCATTACGAAATCCAATGAATGTTAATGTTGGCTTGTCCTGCTTGAACATAGTGCTTTGTAAATATCTTTGTACATAGCCCATTTTGAGTAGTATAGGTTTCCTGTAAATACTCTGCTTTCCCGCTTTCCTTAGGTTAGTTGGTTTGATGTAGGTTTCTCACTTTGTAGGTAGTTTGCTTTTTATTTTCTTTCGCTTTGTTGCTGCTTTGCTCGAGGTCTGTCTGCTTTTAGCCAGGCACATCTATGCGCACAACAACCATACTTATTGCCTGGGGTTGTTCTACATATTTCTTTGTCAAACTCTAATCAAGTCTTTACAGTGGATGGTGAAGGTCTTGCGTTAGTGTCAAGTGATTTGGGTGTTTGATTCAAAGAGGATAAGTTGTTGGTTTAGTCTAACTCTGACGTATTCTGAAATCTTACAGCTCTTACACATCTTAAGAATTCGACGGTCACTGTAGGGCCTTTTGTGAAGTCTAGTTAAGTGAAAAATCTAAAATTCTGCTTCAACACCACTGTGATTCTCAGCCCTAAGCACGAGCTTCAATGCTTGCAAGTTGAAATAAAAGAGTTGAAAAGAGAAAAGAAAGAAAGAAAGAAAACATTGAAAATTGAAAGAAAGAGAAACTTCAACTTTTCAGGGGTATCCGAGCAACTCTACTGGGGCTATGGATGTCCGGCTGGCAGTAGAGCAATATTTAGGAGAATCACAATGACAACCTCGTCGGGGCTATAGACGCCTAACTAGAAGCGAGGCAATGTCTCTGATGCTTTTGGAGTTAGAATAAACTACATAGCTTATCTTGACGGAGCTTGGGTTCATGTAGCAACTGAAGGATGAGAATTAATGCAACTGCACACACTTGGATTTTTAGTATACAAAAGGTTGGGTTGGCTAGTGGTTTTGATCCTTTGGTTGGGCATCTAGTTTGTTTTCCCTAGCCTGAAGGTCGGAACCAGAGATTCTAGGTTTGTGATTCCAATTTGTCATCAAAATGCTCTATAGCATTTCCCCAGCAAGTTGCCATTTGTTGTGCATGTTTTGCACACACATGCCCCGACATAGGTAAGGACCCCCTTTTTTTGCTCCCGACAGGTTGTTTTGCTCATGTCTTGTTTTGTGTGCTCCATTTCCAAGTCTAAATTAGTCATGTTCCATCAAACGATCAAATTCCCCTACCCAAATTCACCTACTTCGAGTATTCAAATCTGTGGAGAAATAAAGTCCCCCATCCCCTTTCTGCCTTTTTTCTTGCTTTGGCTATTTCAGAAACATCCGTGGACCCCTACCGGTCTGGTTTCCATATTTTTGGCTTTGGGGACAACTTTTTGGAGGATTTGTGATGTGTTTGGGGTGCTTAATTGAACTACAACAGTTTTTTCAACGTTTCGTTAAATTTCGATGGTTTCAGAACTTTCCCTCTAGAATTCCCTTCCTCCTTAACTGTTTGGAAACATCCATGGACCCCCGTCACTCCCGTTTCCACATTTTTGACTTTGGGGGCAACCTTTTTTTAGATCCGAGATGTGTTTGAAGTGCACAAATGAACTGCCAAGGTTTCGTCAACGTTCCGTTAAGTTTCGATGGTTTTGGAACTTTGCCTCCGAAATTCCCTTCCTCCTTGGCTGTTTGGAAATATTCGTGGACCCCCGTCGCTCCCGTTTCCACATTTTTTTACTTTGGAGGCAACCTTTTTTGGATCTGGGATGTGTTTGAAGTGCGTAAATGAACTGCCAAGGTTTCATCAACATTTCGTTAAGTTTCGATGGTTTTAGAACTTTCCCTCTGAAATTCCCTTCCTCTTGGCTGTTTGGAAATATCCATGGACCTCCATCACTCCTGTTTCCACATTTTTGACTTTGGGGGCAACCTTTTTTGGATCCAGGATGTGTTTGAAGTGCGTAAATGAATTGCCAAGGTTGCGTCAATGTTCCGTTAAGTTTCGATGGTTTCAGAACTTTGCCTCCAGAATTCCCTTCCTCCTTGGCTGTTTATAAATGTCTGTGGACCCCCGTCGCTCCTGTTTCCACATTTTTTACTTTGGGGGAAACCTTTTTTGGATCTAGGATGTGTTTGAAGTGCGTAGATGAACTGCCAAGGTTTCATCAAAGTTTGGTTAAGTTTCAGTGGTTTCAGAGCTTCGTCCCCCTTTTGTTGTTTTGGAACATCCATGGAGCCCCGGCGGCCCAGCCTCCAGAACCTGACCCCTCTGTGGCCGTTTCTGGGACTCTGCCTCTTCGTGTCCATTTTGAACATCTGTCGGCCCCCAACGAACCAGCCTCCAGAGACCGGCCCCTCTGTGACTATTTCCAGGACTCCGCCCCTCCGTGGCTGTTTTGAACATCAGTCGGTCCCCGACAACCCGGCCTTCGGAGCTTGGCCCCTCCATGGCCATTTCTGGGACTCCATCCCTCTTTGGCTGTTTTGAACATCCATGAAGCCCCGACGGCCCAGCCTCCGGAGCTCGGCCCCTCCGTGGCCATTTCCGGGACTCCGTCCCTCCATGGCTGTTTTGAACATCTGTGGACCCCCGTCGATCTGGTTTCCACATTATTGACTTTGGGGCCAACTTTTTGGTGGATTTAGGATGAGTTTGAGGTCCCTAAGTGAATTGCCAAGGTTTCGTCAACGTTCGGTTAAGTTTCGATGGTTCCGGAGCTTCGTCCTTCTTTGGCTATTTTGGAAACATCTGTGGACCCCTGCCAGTCCGGTGTCCACATTTTTGACTTTGGGTCCAACCTTTTTTGGATCTAGGATGTGTTTGTGGAGCTTAAGTGAACTTCCAAAGTTTCATCAACGTTTGGTTAAGTTTTAGTGGTTCAGGAGCTTCATCCCTCTTTGGCTGTTTTGGAAACATTTGTGGACCCAACCTTTTTTAGATATGGGATGTGTTTGAGGTCTCTAAGTGAACTGCCAAGGTTTTGTCAACGTTCGGTTGAGTTTCGATGGTTCCGGAGCTTCGTCCCTCTTTGGCTGTTTTGGAACATCCGTGGAGCCCCAGCGGCCGAGATTAATGTTTATGGTCCAAATGAGCTCTAAATATGAATATTATGATCTTTTGATGATGCATGGATGGATCTAACAAGGATTTTGCAAGATTTTACTAATGTTTTCCTTATTTTTTGTATGAAAGCACTTATGACATTTCATGTACGCAAAATTCAAGGAGCCTACTGCACGTCTGTTAGGAGACCCATCAAGAAAGTTGAACAAAGAATGCGCATTGCTCCTATCACCATTCATTTCATGTTTGCTTCTCCCCCTAGCACCCACCACCAGGGTCAGCATTAGAAGAAGGCCTGCACCAAGGAAGTTAGTGACAAAATGCAAGGGTGTAGCCTTGAAGAAAGCATAAGGTAGTTGTCCGCCCAAATCAGGGGCAACCAATCCATTGATGCCAATCATCGATGGGCTCGTTTGATCCAAGGAAGAACATTGCAAACACATCAAACAAAAGATAGCTTTCAGGTAGTTTTAGCTATAGTAAAAAGGCAATTAGCTAAATGATGAAACTGCTACAACACCTAGGCACTAGATGACAAAACAGGGAAAAGACAAGGAATGTATTTTAAATTGTTGGATAATGAGGGGTAGGTGAAACCCTAATGTAATCAAATCTGGGCCATTCGATGTAATTCAATCATTTCCATTCATTTGGGCTTTGGAAAACTATAAATAGGGGTTTGCCCCTCATTTGTAAGGGTTGGAGAGTTGTTGTAAAAAGCATTTGCAGCAATAGAAGACAACATTGCATTATTTTATAAATGTTCTCTTTGATTTTGCTCATCTTGCATGCATAGTTCAACTTCCCTATTAGTTTAGGTGTTAGTTTTTTTTGAATGGAAGTGGTGATGGTGATTTTTGTTCTAGTATTTGATGGATTTCCAGCTCATGCTTTTTGTGGTTCATTGATGATGAGTCATTTTGCAAAGCTAGTTTGAGCTCATTACTTCATTGCTACAACTTAGTTCAATTACATGTGCATGATGTGTGTGTAATCTAAAAATCTGCAGTCCTTAGAAAATTGCACTGGTTTTGTGCAACTGTAGGTTTCTCTTGGCCAAGAAAAACCCAGTTTAGGGAATTTGTCTACTTTAGCAGCCACCATTGTTACTGTTCATTCATAGCTTAGGATTAGAATAGGTTTCTTAACCCTTCTCCTTTTGCTATTTCTTTTAATCCTTCATTAGAGTAGGATCCAAAGCATCACCATGAAGCTAAATCAGATGAATTTGATGAGTTTCAACTTGCTATTTTGAGTGGACAACCACTATTCATTCACTTCCAGCACTTTGAAACTGCATTTGCAAATCCAACTTCTCCACTTTGTAACTCATCCGTAACTCCGCCTTGTGATTCCAGAAAATCACATCAAACAACTGAGATATTCCAAGCACTGTCAAGACCTAACATTAGAGACCTTGGGATAGTGTTCTGCAATCTGATTGTGGAAGATTGTCTTTCAAGAGAGGTGATGCACCTATGCATTACTTGTGTTGAAAAGTACATAAAAAATACATCAACAGATAGTTTGATTGGTTATGATAATTTGACTTGTTTTGACCAAGTTTGACTAAAGTTGACTGAATTGACTTGTGTACATGTTGATGTTTGACATATTGATGTGATTGACATGTTGAATAAATAATTGCCATAATTTGTTTCAGGAGTTTTCCTTTTTGGAAATGATTTGTCTTGACTTGAATACTTTTGACGTGTGTGTCTGTATAGTGCCATGAACCCTAATGGACTGACATTGTGCGGCCTCAAGGGCTCATCGATTGATTGCTTTTCCTACGTCATACACTCGGAGACTTCGTAGTTCTATACGACCAATGAATTTGTCTCAATAACCAAAGATTGAGTCATGGATTTTATTTTGAAAACCTAAAAGGACTAACCTAATGTCTCAGGGGTCCACTGACATGCCTTTCCTACGTAGCAAATGCGTAGAGAATGTAGTTCAAACAAATGACAAAGACTTACTGACTCGATGGAATTGACAAGAAATGACTTTATTTTTGGGGTTTTTGAGATATTTCTTTTTTTTGGATTTCTTCAGGACATTTTTCAATTTTTAGGTCTTTTTTCAGGATATTTTATGATGTTTTTTTTTTTTTTGACTTTTTATGATTTTTTCAGAACTTTTTATGATTTTTAGGATTTTTTTATGATTTTTATGATTTTTATGATTTTTTCAGGACTTTTTCAATTGTCGAGACCATGTGTGATACCCACTGCAGTCACATGATGAAAGGTTGGCCCTTGTCAGGTCCAAGACTAGCCAACTAGACAAATGTGGAAAGGACATGTGCGGGGGGGACATATGAGTGGTATGCAAGACTTGATGTCAATCATTATCAGCCATTAGAGAAAATGATAGAGTTTTGGTGAGGGATGTCAAGGTAGTGTCAGAAAGGTGGTTGGTTTATGATGAATTAAGGTAGATGGAGTGACAGTAGATGGCAAAGTAATGACCGACTACACATGGTGCCTATTTTCTAGGTTTTCCCCATGGTACTTATCCAAAGCACCTATTTATCAGGTTTTCACTTTTTGACAAATTATTTCTCTTTACTATTTTTTTTGTCATTTTTTAAATTTTTTTAGTGTCAACAAGATGCCTGTTTGCTAGGTTTTCATCGGGGTGATGATTTTTTAATGTTTTTCAATTTTTTTGGTATTTTAAAGGTTTTTAACCCAACTTTCGGATGTTATGCATATAACTTGTAAAGATGTAGGCTATTGATAGGCTCTTTCAATTGTTCGCCATATGGAGTAGCTAACTAATATTCTCTAGAACCAAAAGATTATATAATGATGTAAGGACCTAGCCAATTTCGTTTGAACTTGCCAAGATTTTTTCTATCAGCCTAATTTTTAGGATTCTGCATGAGGACTAAATCACCAATGTCAAACTTCGTGACCATGACTTTCTTTTTATAACTTCGACAGAGTCGATTCTGATATGCCTGTAGATGGTTGAAGGAATTATGTCTTGTTTCCTCTAACATCTCTAGCTTGTGTAGTCGTGACTTTGTATTCTTCATCATCTACTAGACCCTTCAGGGAGACTCGTACGGATGGAATTTCAACCTCGATGGGAAATATTGCTTCAGCTCCAAAGACTAGGGTGAATGGAGAGGCTCTTGTAGGTGTGTGGATACTGGTGCAGTAAGCCCACAAAGTTGGGTTAAGCTGGATGTGCTAGTTACGACCAACGTCATTAATAGTATTTTTGATAATTTTAAGGATGGTTTTGTTGGACACCTCAACTTGATTGTTTCCTTGGGGGTAATATGGCATGGAAAAATTATGTTTAATATGGAATCACTGACATAACTCCCAAATGTCATGGTTTTTGAACGGGCGTCTATTGTCTATGATGATGGACTGCAAAATACCATATTGAAAAATGATGTAGTTAAGAATGAATTTGGAAATTTTTTTTCCAGTTATGTATGTAAGGGGGATAGCTTCAATCCACTTAGTAAAGTACTCAATGGCAGTGATAATGAATTTGTGGCCATTGGAGGAGGTAGGGTGGATTTTTCCCACAAGGTCAAGTCCCCATTGTGCCAAGGGCCATGGAGATGTAATCGGTCGGAGTTCTTGTGTTGGAGCATGAATTAAATCACTATGTATTTGACATTGGTGACAAGTTCTGACAAACTGAAGTGTCTTTCTCAATGGTTGGCCAATAATACCCAAGTCTCATTATCTTTTTGGCTAGAGTAGGGCCACTTGAATGAGACCCGCATATACCCTCATGTACTTTGTGTAAGGTTGTTCATGCTTCATTGGTGTCGATACATCAAAGGAGGGTGTTTTCAAAGCTACAACGGTAAAGGGTATTGCTAACAATGGTGTATCGGGTGACTTTTTGGATAAAGGACTTTCGTTGGTTGTTGGATAGGATGGGAGGGAGGATTTGGGACTTGAGATAATCATAAATGTCTTGATACCATGGAGAATTGGGATAGACAAGCTTGCAAACCATCTATGATTTTGGAATATCATAAGCAGGTTCCAACAACTATTCTACCAAGAACTCAAATTGTGGCATATTACTTGGGATGTCTAGGATAGAGAAAATTGTTGCCATTGCATCTGCTGCCTTTTTTGTGTTCTCGGAACTTGTTCAAAAGTCAACATGTGAAAATATGTCTAAAATTTATCAACCATTCATTTGTAAGCCATCAATTTCTCATCCTTGGTGTCATACTTGTCATTTACTTGGTTGCTAACCAACTGGGAATCTCCATAAACATGAAGTGTAATGATTTTCCTTTTATGGCCATTCTGAGCCCCGTGACAAGTGCCTCATATTCCACCACATTATTTGTGCATGGGA
The DNA here is from genome assembly GCA_007258455.2 of Sequoia sempervirens. Classification (NCBI taxonomy): domain Eukaryota; kingdom Viridiplantae; phylum Streptophyta; class Pinopsida; order Cupressales; family Cupressaceae; genus Sequoia; species Sequoia sempervirens. The sequence goes on along the minus strand of VDFB02105652.1, from coordinate 25,470 downwards.
ATGCTATGTGGAATGACTTGGTGATGGAGTCTCCCTGTGGTGTAATAAACAATAATACTTTCCCTGAGCCATGACTCATATGAGATCCATCAAAGTATAACCTCCAAGGTGACTTAGGTTTTGTATGGAATATGGATTCATCTGGAAAATTTTCCAATAATGGATGATCACTTTGCATAGGTGCATCTACTAGTTGGTATGCTATCACTTGTCCCTTTATGGCTTTTCTTTCCACATATTAAATGTCATACTTGCTCAAGATCATGACCCACTTTTCTAGACGTCCTGTCAATGTTGCGCGACTCAAAAGATATTTTAGGGGGTCAATTTTTGCTACCAACTATGTCCTGTGATTCAACATATAGTGTCTTAGCTTTTGAGCAGCAAAGACAACTGCTAGACATGCCCGTTCAATGGTTGTATAGTTTAACTCATACCCAACCAGTGTCTAACTAATGTAGTATATGACCCTTTCCTTTTCTTTGTGATAATTATGTGCCAGTAATGCCCCCAGTGTTGAAGTTGTTGTAGAAATGTATAGAATCAATGGTTTCCCTTCGATAGGTGGCATTAAAATAGGTGGTGAAAAAAGATAATATTTTATTAGTTGAAAGGCTTCCTAAAATTTATCTGGCCACATAAAGGGGATACCCTTGTGTAGAAGATACTGAAATGGTTGACACTTGTCGACCAATTGTGCTATGAAACGTCAGATGGATTTTACCCTGCCTTGTAATGTCCTAAGTTCACTTATCTCTTTCGGAGGAGGCATGTCTAATATTTCTTTCACTTTGGCTAGATCGACATCAATGCCTCTATGAGAAACTATGTATCCCAGAAGTTTTCCTGACGTGATACCAAAGACACATTTCTTCGGATTCAAGCAAACCTTGTATTCTTCCAATCTCTTGAAGATTTTGTCTAATACATTCAAATGATATTTTCTTGTCAAATATTTATCCAAAAGGTCATCCACATAATCTTCCATTACCTTGTGCATCATGTCATGAAATATCATTGCCATAGCTCTCTGATACATGGCACTTGCATTTTTGAGACCAAAAGGCATAACATTCTAGTAATATGTATCCCAAGGACAAGTGAATGTTGTCTTATTTTGATCTTTGGGGGAAATACAAATTTGATTATAGCCTGAGAAACCGTCCATGAGGGACATCATCTCATATCCTACCGTGAGGTCGACTATGATATCTATGTTTGGCAACAGAAAGTTATCTTTTGGACATTATTTGTTCAAGTCTCTAAAATCTATCCAGATGAGGATCTGACCATTAGGTTTTGTGATTGGTACAAGATTGGATATCCATTCAGCATAATCGATATACCATATGAATCTTGCATCTAGAAGTTTATTTAGTTCATCTTTGACTAATAGGGTGATCTGAGGATGCATTTTGCACAGCTTCTATTTTACTGGTTTAGCGTCTGGCAGTAGTGGAAAATGGTGCAAAACTAGTTCAAGATCCAACCTAGGCATATCAGTATATGACCATGAAAAATTAATCTTTCACTCTCTAAAGAATTGGTGGAAATTAGGCTACTCATCTTCCGTCAGGGATGCCACAAAGAGGACCATTTTGGGATCTTCTGCTATTGATATGTTGACTTCTATAGTTTCCTCTATAAGCATTGTTGATTTCTCTTGGGTCATAGGGAGAAAGTCTAGTCCTCCATCTTTGGGCGCCTCAGAGAGTTTTTCACCCACAAATATGTCATTTATTTTTACTTTTTTGTCATCAAAAGGTGCCTTTCGGTTTTCACCTAAAGAAATTTCATTTTTTGTATTATTTTTACTTTTCATTTTGCGACTAGAGGACGAAGCAGTCTCCCCAAAGTAAGCTATAAAATTTAGGTCAATAGAAAATCCAGCCTTGTGATCACCACTGGGTACGCCCTCATGTAGTACCATAAATTTTGCAATGGCCCCATCATTCTGAAATGTGTCCAAGACTAGTGGGCCTTGTTGGTCCTAATTGATTAGTTGAGGGTAGACTAAGGAGATACCATCATCAGTATTGGTCAATTGTGGGGAGGACATGGAAAGCATGTAGACATATTCAAAGACATTGAAAATGAAGTTGTCATCATCAAGCTCCTAGTTAGATTCTATCCAATATTCTCCTTCACTTGACTCATACTCAATTGTCAAAGTAAGGGACAAAAGGACTATCATTATGGTCAGTAGTGTCATGTGGCAACTTGGATGACTCCTGATGACGGTCATTAAGTTCAGGTGGTTAGATAGATAGGTCGAGTGTATGGCTAATAGGATTGGAAGATGATTCAGGTTTGTCATTGCTCCTGTGGCTCAAAGGGTCTATCCCAAATTTCTTACTTCTTTGGGATCTTTGGAGTGCCAGCTGTATCAATTTTAAACATTTTCCAAAATCTTTGTTCAAAGATAAGTTCTCCAGGTTCAAGGAACAAGTCATCAAGGCAATAGTCACTTAGAGATCATTGGGAGCCATGTTCCCACTCATGGGAGTCAGTTTCGGTAGGAGATTCCTTAATAGTCTCAACACTTTCCAAAGCATTCACACACTCACTCGAAAGTCCATTGGTACGTCGATCATCATTTTTTGGGTAGACCATACCCTAACCCAAGATATTTTGGTCGTTTGAAAGGTTATATGGGCTCTCTTTGTCCAATTTTATTTCTTCCCAGGCCACTAGTTCCATCATAGCCTTTAGCCTTCATCATGTCATATCCTTTGCAATATTTCTTAACTGGTAATTGGGGTAATCCTTCCATTTCCTTATAAAGCCATCATGTAATATTAGCAATGTCCTCGGTGCTCATGTCTCCCCATTTTATGAAAACTATTTTTGGCGGAACTTTGAAAATTTCTTTAGGTTCCATTCTAAAACATGGTCGACCATAGATGTTCGGAGACGGGTATTGTTGTGAAGCTATATGTTGTATTCAGTTTGAATTCTCCACAACCTAGGTCCTGGATCTTGACAGTGGACTCAGCCTTGGGAAGTGAGAAAGATGGTGTCATGGTGGAAGATGTTGAAAGAGTGGACGTGGATGATGATGTGAGTGTTGAAATGTCAATGAATTTGGAAGAAGAAGTGCTAGGAGCTTCTCGGTTGATGGGAACTTGATGTTCAGAAAAACCCCTTAGGTTGGTACAATATTGAAAAGGGTCGGGGTCTCCATATATGGTGATTTATGTGCCATCAAAGGGAAACTTTAGGCATTGGTGGTATGTGGATGGAACAGCTTTGAGGGCATGAATCCAAGGTCAGCCAAGCAAGATGTTATAGGGTAGCTCAAGATCTAGGACTTAGCAAGTTATGTCCACAATGACTGGTCCAACTCTTATGAGGAGAGTCATCAAACCACGAGAGGAACATTCCTCGTCATCATACGCCTTTATGACTATGCTCTTTGTTGCATCTATGCAAGCATAAAAAAATCCTAGAGCCTTAACTAGTTTTAAGGAGCATGTATTTAGTCCTACTCTGCCATCTACTAAAATTCATCTGACCTTGTGCTTATGGATGAAAACCTCAATGTGTAATGCATTGTTATGGTTGGACTTTGGTGATGAATAATCTTGGTCAAAAAATGTGACATGATGGGGTGTAGTGAGATAACCCACCATGGCCTCAAACTACTTGATATTAATGTCTTGAGGGACAACAGACTCTTGCAAGGTTTTGTCAAGTATTTCCTTATGTGCAGGAGAAATGTGAAGCAATTCAAGTATGGATATTTGTGTTAAGGTTTTTCCTAGTTGGTCAATGAGGTTAAAATGACTCTTAGGTTGGGATTGCTTTGCAAAAGGTCCTAACTATGGTTGTTTTGCAGATGGACCAGGTATTGTAAATTTTGGTTATCGAGGAGGTGGACCAGCTATGGTGATTTTTCTGCTTCAGGTAGTAGCATTGCATTCAGGTTCTCTTTTGATAGTTATGGTATTGACATATTCATCATTAGTTCGAACATTATTAATGATGATTCCTCCTGAATAATCGAATGTTGTGCAAGCATAATTGGCTTGATTGTTATTAGTATTAGGACCTGATGTCGAGGATTTATTAGAACCATGGTCTTGCAGTGGGTTCTTATGAATGGTATGGTCTGCATTAGATGCAAATTGTGGCCCACCCAGCTCAATTACTCAGCTATCATTGAGCTATTGTACAATGTTTCTCAGTTGTCAACAAGAAGATGTTTTATGCCCTTTAGCCCGATGGTAATCACAAAAGAATTATTGTCCCACCATGATGTTTAAAATTCCTTGGGTCATATGATTAAGGGTCTTCAAGTGTGATGAGACCATTCTGAAGGAGCTTCTTAAGAACATCCTCAATTGGCTCTCCCAAAGCGGTATATATTCATCTTTTTAGAAATTGTCTTATTTGGCAGGGTTTCCCTTGATTTTGATCATTTTGACCACTTTGGTTATTGATAGGAGGTGTCAATATCATTGTTGGTTTGTCTTGTGGTTGATCTCCTTTAAGAGAAAGGATTGGTGCCATTATGTTTACCGCCTTGCCATCAACAACGTCGTCATTGGCGACATGTTTATTTTTGATTGAATACTTATTTTTGTCTGCAGGTGGATTTGTGTTTGTGTTCTTAGGACCATATTTTAATTCCCCTTTAGAAACAAGGGATTTCTCAACTTGGAAATCTTTTTCCACTAGGTCCAAGAAGGTTGTGCAACAATGAACTTGCAATCCATATTTTAGTGAGCCTAGGAGTGTTTGGAAAAACATATCAACCTTTTCCCATTTAGATATATCAATGTGATAGCGACTTGCTAGACTTCTCCATCTTTGGAAGAATGGGATAAATTTTTCACCAACATCCTCTTGTGTAATATTGCATAAGCTAGTGATGGAGGTGTCCATGTCAATGTTATACACATATTTTTTCACAAATTTGTCTTTAAGTTTGTCCCATGTTTTTATCCCTTTTAGAGTGGAGAGCCATTCAAGTGCAGGGCCTGTAAGACTCTTAGAAAAAATTCTCAATAAATAAGTTTGTTCATAGGAAATGTCCATATAGTTGGTCGTGAATTCTCGAATATGTTCCACAAGATTTGTCTTTCCCTTGTATTTGGTAAAGTGTAGTGCCGCATATCTAGGAGGGAATGGTGGCATGTACAAATTTGTGTCAAAAGGGTATAAGAATAGGTCATATGACATGTGTGACTTCTTGTTGGATGCTTGCATGTTTTTTTTTTTTTTTTCTAAGCTCATCATTCTGGCTTGTATGGCGTCGATTATGGGGTTATTTGTTGCATCAAAAAAGGGAGTGATAGATATGCCATGAGTCCCCATTTGTTGTGAAAAGGGGTTGGTGTTCTATTGTGGGATATGATGTTGAGACATGTATGATGATTTTCGGTTCATATGTTGTTGGTATTAAAAATTTGGATTAGGGACTTGTTGATGGGTGTGAATATGTCAGAATGTACCCTCTAGCCATTTTAATCAAAATTTGGGGAATATGTTGACCATGAATATTTTGATGTACAAATGATACCATGTGTTGTGTATTCAGATTGCCTTGTCCAAATTGTTGGAATTTTCCTTGGGGAATGTTCATGTTTGGCCCATGGGAAGTATTGGTATTAAATTGGGATGACGTGTTGACATTTTGTTGTGGTGCTCGAATAAAGACACATCGTTTACTTCCAAGGGGATTGAATGAGGCACCCATAAAGGGATTTGATGATGATGCACCCATGGCACTAGATGAAGCTCCAAACAAAGGATTTGAAGAGCTTTCCCCCATTGATGAGTACCCAAAGGTGGCTCGCACTGATTGTGATGACATTGTGGACATTGTTTGCATTGCTTGTGTTATGGAATGTGACATGGTTGGTGTCCCTCCAAAGGATGTTGTGTTGATCATATTGGAATTTTTTTCATTGGTTGTGTCATGGGGGGTAGCATTAATGGTACTTGTGGCAATTTTCAAGGTAACACCACCAGAAGTATTGCTCATATTTTTTTGCGGTTGACTATTGTTGGGCATGTTGTTTGTATTGTTGACATTATGGTTGGGTGATGTTGGTCTCAAAGCATTAATGTCAAAGCCATGTGGTAACTTAACCCCTTGGTCTAAGAGCATGGCAAGATATCTTTGAGGGACATTTAAGACTAAGTCTTCTACAAATGAGGCTACGTTAGGATTTTACACTGCAGCTTCTAGGTGTTCTACGTATACTCATCCATGTTGGTCTCTTTGCACGAATGGTTCAAAAGGATTTCATGATGAAGATGGCATGTTCATGGAAGATTGTATGTTCATGTTGTTAAATGGGTCAGAAAAATTCCAATCTTGGTTTGTGTCATAAGTGTTATTGTTGATGTTGGGATTGGAATCTTGTCCAAAGTTTTCCATTTGTCTTTTCTTTCTTTGAAGCCTAGTTTCCACCATAAAAGGAAATTTCTCAAATGAGGATGATGAGAATGACATTAGTCTATGGTTTTTGGATTTTTTTGTTGATAAAGAATGAGAATGCAAGACTATGTTTTTGGATTTTTTTGATAATAAGGGATGACAATGCAAGACTATTTTTTTTTTTGGAATGTGACAATGTTGTGTAAAGGAAATGACTAATTCCAAATGAAGACTAAGATGACAAGTTACGACACTAATATTTTTGTATTTTTGGAATAAAGGATGTCAATGTAAGGTGATAATGACATTTTCCTAAGGGAAATGACTAATGCAAGGTGATAAAATTGTCAAGAAAGGATGCCAAGTGCCAAGGTGACAATGAGGATTAATATGACAAATTTTTACTAAGGAAATGACCATTGCCAAGTCTAGAAGCCAAATGAGGACTATGATGAAAGTTATGACAATGTTTTTGGATTTTAAAGATAAGATAAGCAAAGTGAGGAGTAAAGTTTGAAAATGCAATGGTCTAGATGATTTGGAAGAAGGCTGCCTATCCACCCTATGCTTGATCTATGTCTCAATTTTAGAATATCAAAGGAATTGTTTGAAGGACTAAATGACAAGGACAAAATGAAAAGTGAGTTTTCCTAACTAGAATTTTGAGTTGGAAAGGTCTCACAAAAGGATAATGACTAAAGAAGATAATGATGACCAAGTCCAATGATAACCTACTTTTGAAAGTCAAGATTTTGCAAAGTATGGTAAGGTTGTCCTAATCCAAGATATGAAAGTGAAATGAGGACCTAAATGTTGAGACCTAATGATGAGACTACAATTTGCAAAGATGAACCTATGGTAAGATGCAAGCTAAAGAATGCAAGAAATGAGGAATTTGAGCATTTTTTTGATCTGGTTTTGACAAAATGCTTATGGAAAAAGATGTTTATGGATAGTTTGGACAAGTTTGACTTTAGTTTTTGGTCTATGATAGAGTTCTTTTTTTCTAGGTGAATGCGTCATTTTAGGTCATATATGCGGCACAATATAGAAGATGCAACTTAGTCAAAATGAATGTGGTGTTACAGAAAGCAAATGTGGCCCAGTATTGTGAATGCAACTTTCTGATAAGCAAATGCGGTGCAAAATAGGAAAATGTGGTGTTCTGCAATACAATTGCATTTTGATAGAGCGAATGTGATATTCTGCAACGTGAATGTTGTACAAAAAAGTGAATGTAATGCAGCAAATGCAATGCAGGAAGCAAAAATTTTGATTTGTTTGCAATTTTGGTCCAAAATTTGAAGTGTTTGATGTTGAATGTTTGTTTCCAAATCTAAAAGTGATGTTTTTCTTTGTTTGAATGTCTGAAAACACCTGGAAAACATAATATTTTTTCTTTGAAACAAGCAAAATCCTAGGTTAGGTCAGGACAATATTCGCTAGATTCCGCGTGGGTTTCCCCAACCACATATTCTTAGCATGTGAATCCAAAAGCTTGGCTGCACAGGCTCCCCCTTACATTTGACACTTCTCAGGCCAACCAAGCTTCCAAGTCCCATGAAACTCCCATGGAATATTGATCACCTCTACTAAGAACTGTGAAGATGTGGACGCCTTCACAACGATCGTTGTTGTGCTAGAAAATAAAAGGATTTTGGCTACTACACAAATGTGTTTAGTTTGGGACCCCCGTTCGAGTGGCCATACATGGGGCACAAGATTAAGCTCCATTTAAGAGGCACTGTAGCTTGAAGAGGTTATGCTCAACAGGGTTTTAAGGAGTACTACTTGGTCCATATGACACATTTGCACTTGTAATCCTAGGATTTCCCTTAGCATACACATTTGTATACATGCTTTAGCTCCATTTCTGGTTTGAGTCACCTTGGAGTGAGTACTTTTTCCCACCAAGGAAGGCCCAAATTCTAAAGTCAATAATCATTTCTCTTACACCCAGGATCACACAAGTGCACAATGGGAGAGGATACTTCGATTATTGAATCAAGGTAAACACAAAAATGGATGGGTTTTGTTTTTTGATCACCTAGTTTGCACAAGGTGAGAGAATAATCACCTACCACCCCAAACACAATCAAGCAATGTTCTTTTTTAGTACACCAATTGAATTTTTTTTAATCTAAAAATCAACAAGCACAATGTTTCAAAAGATAGCCTTGGACAATCAAACGTACAAAACCACAAATTAGTAGTTTCAACAAGAAAATGTCTTGGACCCATGAAAGACTCAAAGCCACATGCTGCAACAACTCATTAGTAACCAAAAAATCTCTAACCTACAAATTGCAAAAGGAAAAAGCAGAATACAAAATGAAATCAAGTCAAATTTGGAAAAACCCGAGAGTAAAAGTTTACCATAAATGAATGCATCGCAACAGAGTGATTGCATCATTTTGTACAGTGAATGCATCTTGGTTCTGCATTATGGAATCTGTAAGACAAATGTGGCTTAGTTTTGCATTCTAGAAATTGATAGACGAATGTGGCAATATACAGATCGAATGTGTCACAATCAAGAAAATGTGTCACTCTGCAAGGCGTATGTGTCACAACAGAGTGAATGTGTCATTCTGGGTAGTGAATGTATCACTAAATATAGAATGCATTATTTGGAAGAGTAAATGTATAACGGTCATACCTGTAGCTAGAAAACAAATAATGTTGTACTAAAAAATGAAATTTGCGCGATTTTGGCATTGAGTTCACCAAAGTAACTAAAGGTAGTTTTCCTAGGGTTAGCAGATCTAATGCATTAACATAAAACCCAAAGTAATAATGAAGTGCAAAGGAAAAACATGAAAACAAATTAAAGATCTCACCAAATGTCTTCAATCTCCATGGCTGACCTCCATTACACCTCCTCAACTTGTTGCAAATATGATGTTGCCCTCAGATTTATGATGAGAAATCTAATGACAATGACAAGCCCTAAGAAAATTTTGAAGGATTTGAGATGACAATATGCAATGCTAGGCTACAATGCAACTAGTAAGTATCTAAACTATGTCTAATTATGCCTATGACAAAATGACAATAATGCAAGATGACAAGATTGCAAGATGACAAGATAGCAAGAGCATGAAGTCTAAATAGCATGAGATTTCCTAAAACAAGATTGCATGAGATGATAAAATGACATGAGATGACAAAATGAAAGAAAAAATGTCATTTTATAGAAAATACAATTTTGGATGAATGGTCAAGATTGAAAATTGACAAGTTCCCTAGAATCAATGGACAAGATTCAATTTGACAACCCACAATTAGAGTTAGGGCAACATTAGATCAAATTCAAAATGAATGAACAAGTTTGATTTTTAGAAAATCAAATCAAGGGTTGACAATGCATGTGACAAGAGATAAGATTGGTACAGAAAAAGAGGTTCCTAAAAAATCAAATAATAAATGGAAATTATTTGATTTTTGAGGAAAAAGACTATTTTGAATTAAAAATTAATTTAATTCAAAAGGTGGGACCACATGACAGTAAATAATTATTTTAAATTATTTACTAAAAATAGGGAATTGTCAAATTAGATAATTAAAGATAATTATTTAATTTGAGAAGGTGGCCAATAATTAAATAAATTAAAAAATCTATTTAATTATAAGAAGACTTAAGAATTAGTGACATTAAATAAATAAATAAAAATATATTTATTTAATAATAAAGAGGAATTATTGGACAAGGATAATTAAATAAATCAAGAAATTTATTTAATTATAGAGAGACTTTAGACAATTAGCGACGTATCTAGATAAATAAATAAAATTTATTTATTTAAATAATCAAGAGGAATAAAAAGACATGAATTAATTAAATAATTATGAATTATTTAATTAATAGTTGAAAGTGGACCAAGGACATAATTAAAATGTCTTAATTATGCTAGGAAGAAGAAAGTGGAAAATAGAGCTTGCAGGCCTAGGTCATTTTTAAGTGTCTACAAAGATAATTCATTGTTACAGTAGAATATTGAAAATGTTGATAAGTGAATTTAAAGATAAACCTGTTGTAATTTGTACCAAAACTGTAGAAGAAATATCCATAGAAATTGAAGTAAATTGCTTTATTAGAAAATTTTAATCTTTTGCTATGTTAGAGTTAGGGTAGTTAGGGTTAGTTTGCTTTTTGTAGGGTTTTGTGTTCGCTTTTTTTCTTCTTCTTTGTTTTTGTTCTTTTCTTTTGCTTGGCCTCTACATTAACAAATTCTACTTAAATTTATCTTACACATGAAAGTGAATTTAAACATTTGTAAAATTGAATTAAGAAAGAGAAATAATAAATCCATACACAGTAAAAAACACTTTGAAAAACTACTAAAAAGAGAAATATATATAGGTGTATATCATGTATATACATCAGATATCAAAATCCTCATTCAAAAAATTAAAAAAAGAATTAAAAGAGATGGTGAGCAAAGTTGCAGATGATAGTATCCATTCAGTTGATGTTGGACGCCTCTTCTATTAGGGCTAAATACCCTATGTAGGTGAGTTCCCGGTGGGTTTCAAAGTCTTGGATATGGAGATTAGTAAGAAAAGGACGAAGTGGAACCACTTCTCCGTGTTTTAGGAACCGAGGAATATCATCCATGGAGGGAATCCCAATGGTCAGATTTGCAATAGCTAAAATGGTATCTAGATTCTCCAAGAATTCAGGTTTCACTATCAAGTTGGTAGCAGCGCAAACGTCTTCAACAGGTAGCCCAATGTCTAGAAGTGACGCTACAAAGTGAGAAGCTATGTTAGAATAAAAATGAAAGTAGCGGTTGGATGCAACATATCTTTCCCCAAGGACTAAGCATAAGTTTGGCGTAGTAAAACTAGAAGTCCTAATGAAGAAGACCTTTTCAAGCCTTTGAGATGTGATGCTCCCTAAGAAAAAATTCGGTCTATGAGAAAAACCTAAGCAAATTGGAGTATCCATGGTTATGAAGCAAATTCAAAGACACAGAACAGAATTGGATAAACAAGCAAAGAAAAAAAAAAGAGAAAAAGGAAAAGTGTGGTGAATTCGAGAAGAAATGCACATATTTATAAAGAGCCATAAGAAAGTTGCGGTACATAGTTGCCTTGAGAAAATTATTTTTTTTGGAAATTGTAAGTGAGATGGCAGCTAGATAATTATCTTCAGAGTCAAATTTTAAATCAAATTAATTCTCTACACATACTTGGTAGAAAGTTGCTTCAAATTTTAGCAGTACGAAGATTGTGAATCAAGTAAGTTGAAGATTTCACAATTAATAGTGGTCATTTCACATTGTTTGAAAGAGTCATATTAATAATGGAGGTGTTATGTGTGTGGAATGCAAAGGGGAATGAAGCCAGCAAGGCAATACACATCATCACCTGAGTAAGTTGAAGAGATAATGTGTGTTGAATGAGGCATGCAAATTTAATTCAAAATAATGTGATCGTGTTTCAAGGTAATCATGACAATTTCTTATCCATTAATGAAGTGCAACATAGTCAAGTCAAAATAGCTAGCATAAATTTTAGTAGTTGCCATAAAATTTAATCAGAAGGGTGGTAACTGATGTTTCTAATTAAGTTTCCATTAATTAAGTTGTCTATTGCTAAATTTTAATTTGTGCATGTTTTTTAATCATATAGTGTGCTACAGTTAGCTAGGATTTTCCATAAATTAGTGAAATTTAGCTGGAAACACACACTTACAGAGAATCGTTAAATGAGTTTTTGGGAAGTATGAATTGATGAAGGGATTTACATTGAATGAAAAATAAAAAAGTAACCTTCGCTACCACTGTAATGCCCAACCTAATAGCGGTGCTTCATTGCTTGCAAGTTGATAAATGAGCTATCATTGAAATATCAAAAGTGAAAAATGAGCTATCATTGCTATATCTAAAAAAAAAGAGATATCAACTCTTTAGGTTATCTAAATAACTCTACCAGGGCTATGTACGCCTGACCGACAGTAGAGCTATGTTTGGGCGAATTACAAATATAACCTTGTCAGGGCTATGGACACTTGACTGGTAGCAAGGCTCTATCCCTGGTTGGCTTTGGAGGATTACTATAATATGTAGTTCAATGTTAATGAACTGATTCTTTTTACTAAGTTTCAAAAACTATAATTAATCAGAGCACACATGGATGTTTCTGGTGGAGTTTTACTTATTTATGCCAGAGTCTAGGTGAAGGTAGAAGTTATTGTTTTAAAATATGCATAAGTTTTAATTTACAACTGGTGATTTAATTTCAAGTTTGGTTTAAGTTTGGTTTTATTGGTTGCAATTTGTTGTGTGGTCTCACAACACACCCCAAGACTGAAAATACTTGGGGACCCAAGTGAAAAAATATCTCTTATGGAAGGAGCTAGCAAATTGGAAGATTACCGGAAGTGAAAAGAGAAAATCTATGATAACAAAAGTACTTCATAAGGAAAGTGTTTTGGGCACTAGGTATTGGGTACCAGAAATATGCAAAAGGTGAAAGGTAATATAAGTTCAAGTGGAAGGCTCCTATCCGATATGAGGCGGTTTGGTATGAAATGTTCCACTATGAAGCATTCCGGTATAACTGAGGTTCGGGAAAGTAAGTGGGTAAAGTTGAATATTGGGTACCAAGTATCGGGTTGTGAAGTGAAGAAAAATGTTCAAATTTTAAATTTGTCTAATGATCTCGGTAATCTGGTATATATGAGTATGAGGATTCATGATATGATTTTGAAAGGCATGTTGATTATGGGATTTTTGTACTAACATTTGAATAATGGTTTTATTTACATGAGATGCTATAAATGTTTTTTTTTAAAAGAGGATTTAATGTATGGAATTTATGATTGCAAGAGATGCAGATTGTGATGCAAAGTTTGGGTATGGATGATCAAGCAAACTTGAATCATGGATGGAATAATTTTCAGTCTGGTTTGATTACTCTGGGAGACTATAATGCCAAGGGCTTTGATTCCATTGTCCAATGATGGGGATCTCAGTATTTCACATGCGGTGGAAGCAAATGTCTATTCTTGGGAGAGACCATTCCCGAGAGTGATAGAACCAGAGCCAAGCATTGTGTGGGGGAAAAAATTCCACCTTTTCATTCTGAATATATGGTAAGGCCCTACACATTATCATGATTCAAAGTATCATCATGACAAAGATGAAAAAGTAGAACACCCGAAGAGCTTCAATGAGTGATTGAAGTTGGCTTCCATTGACTTCAATTACAATTCTCCTATTGGTCACTATATTCCATGTGCCTTGATGAGATTGGTCCCTTGGATTCCCTCTCATGTATTTGTCATATCTTGTCTAAGCCTTGTGTTCTATAAAAGGCCAGAGGATCCTCATTTTTGTTTTTAAGTTCAGAATTAGTGGATGTCAAAGGAGCATAAACTTTTAAGTTTTGTTCTTTTTTCCTATTTTATAAACCATTCTGGAAAAAAACTTTGTATGCATGTATACATTAATTAATATCAGAGCTTGTTAGATAGCTACCTATCTCAGTCTCTTTTGTAGCTAGTTTTGTTAGTTTGACCAAACAAGACTGTATGTTGCGCCATTTAAAGGTGCATACAGAACCTACTCGGTGTCTAGAAATGAAACCCTTCTCTTTAAAATCTTGCACCATTTTATATGTAGTTGTGAAACAATCTGGTGAAGTATAAAGCAATTTCCTCTATTTTAATTAATTCTTTGGGGATCCATGGAGAATAACTAGGAGAAACTTTTAATTTACAGTATTTTTATGTTTTTTTTGGCAAAAGTGGCAAGCCACTAATATTTTATTATATATATAGTTTAATTTTACAAAAACTGGTTTAGGGGAGCATACTGGTAGGAAAGAACCAGTAAGAAAACCTCTAGTTATCACTCTAGTAACAATAGGATAGGTGCATAGACCAATTACATTGTTTGTACAAAAATGTTGATAGTTCAAAATGTAGCATTGACCCAGACTAACCTAAAATTGAACATTAACTAGCCCTTACAAAACAACTCAAAATGAGTTTTATCCTAGCCTGTACATAGATGAACCATTTAAAAGCCCAAATTAAAACCCAATAACCATTAAAAAATAACTCAGAATGAGTTTTAACTCAACCCGTACAAATATAATTCATTTAAAAGACCCAATTTAAGCCCAAAATAAAACTCAAAAAGACCCATTATCAAAAACCTAGTTTGCTATTAGTGATTTTTGTCATCGATCGCTTGATTATTTGTTGAATTTTCATCCATTCCTTCTATATGCAAATAATTTCTCGCCACAAACCTTCGATGAGCATTACCCCTAGGCTCCAAATGTAATGGTAACCAAGTCGTCGCCCTTGCAGAAGAATGCATGCCAACTTGATGTTCATCGAGACCTTGATTTTGATCATTTCAACCACTATTCAATGGGCAGTTTGAAGAATTTATTGACAATTGAAGGTCTAACTACCATCCTCGATTAACATGATGTAAGTTGTGTAAACAAAGGAAGGACAAAGCATAGAATTTTCCTTTAATTTCTAGCTCCATTAGTCTATAGACTCTTATGTTGTTTTTCCTTAGAGCCCGCAATAAAATGTTTTCATTTGAATATTGTAGTGCAAGCTGAAAGGAATCAAAGATTTCCTCAAAACCCTAGCATTTTTGTACTCATTTTCTGGGTAAGAGACCACCAATAAAACCTTCACCTTCATAAAAGTTATATTGTTGTACTGCTCGAAGAACGGTGTTATCAATGCAAAACTAAAACTTAACATACTTTCTAGACAACTCTTCAATATCATTCAGAGATTGAAACATGTCCAGAGCATTTGAAAGAAAGATAGGGTATGTGCAGGATCATGATGGGCCAAAAAGTGGCAATATGATGGGTATGTGTAGGGTATGTGGCTGACGACTTTTTTTTACCCAAAATTGATGAAACGAAAAGGGTTTTTAAAGGAGATTCTTAGCTTTCCACCAATATAAATTATGCTTTACTTTGAATTTAATAAATAATTATTATTCATTTTATATTTGAATTATGACTAAACTCCTAATTGATAGGTTGGTTGAAAAACATCTATAGCTTTCAAACGGTATCACATTTTTTGAATTTGAAACATGGGTCACATTCTATGCTTCACATACTATAGGATTAAAAAAAGAGAAAAATAATTTCACTAAGTTTTGACCAAGTTAAGGTGGTCAAACATACGATTTTTTATATTTTTTAAAATTCTAATAAAAAAATCATAATTAATTATTTACTTGGAAAAAAAATACAAAAAATAGGTATCACATCAGGACATGAGTCCTCTACTTATATCTACAATATTATAAAAAAATATTATCATTTTATTGTGGTTAGGGTGGTTAGACAGACACCTACTTTTTATTTTTCTCTAAAATTTAAGTACTATTGCATTGAAATTTCAAATTTTCACCAAATAGATTTTTTTTAAATAAACCTAGTATTTTAGAAACTACATTCAATTTTCTACAGATTCTATTTTTACATATTTTTGAAATAATATAGATAACATATTCAAATTTTTACGTGAAGTTTCCTAACTTTGATTTTTCTAAATTATTTGCCACTTAAGGGCCTATTTTTTCCATGATGATCCTACACATACCTGATAGAAATCACTTGTGAAGGAAAGAGGAGTTGGCAAGCATGAGGAATGGTTACCTCAATACCAAGCACAATTTGAATACTCTCCTCCACTTGAGCACTAACAATTCTAAACATGGAATTGAGAATCTCCTACATAATATATTCTTCAATGGACTTTCACCAAAGCTTATCTGGCAGTAAAATTTTATAATTCTAGGGGTGGAACGCCATTGTTCTTTCAACTCGGCAAAAAAAAACCACTAACAAATTCAAACTAGAGCCTTCCCAACCAAAATGAAAATTAAAGCCAGAGCCAAGAAATGTGAGGTCGATTAGTGATAATAGCCCAATTTTTAAAGAGGAGCTATAATTAAAATGCAAGGAACAATGTACTGGGAGCATAATTTTCCTTAAATATTTGAAAATGTTCCAAAATTTAAGTGAATAGTAGAAATTTCATTAAAGATCTTTTTTTTTCCATAAAGTTGTTGAATGCTTAATGTTAAATCTACTTAGGTGATAGAAAAGAATCGGTTATATTCATGAAATTTTATGGAAAATATTTTGGTTTCATGATCTTTGAACTTATTATTTCAATCTAGAATTTACACCTAAAATATTCAAAGAACAACCATAGTCCCTTTGAGATTAACAAAAATATCAAATCAGTACCCAAAAGTGACCCTAGTGCAACCATGACCTAATTATTAGAGACTTGGGATTGAATGAAAGCTAGTATTTTCCCTATAATGCAAAATTTCCCCTTAGGTTGTCTTTGTTCCATATCTTTCAAGAAGGATAGGCTCTTTGCAGTCTTGTCTGTCAAGAATTTATTCTCCCTGTTTGCTACAAGTAAAATCATCGTCAACAAAAAGGAGGAATGATGAATGAACAAAATGATATGTTGCAACTCACTAAACCCTAGGAATAAAATGCTACAAACATGTATGAAGTGGCTCCAATGGATGTGGATCTTGATTCTTTCTAGAATGATTTGGATATTGAATTGAATGCTTACTTGAATGATAAAACCCTACATCACAAATGTTAGCTCAAAAACAAACATGATGCATGATGACTTTGACATGATACTTGATACTTTAGTAATAACCCAAAACACTTGATAATCAACTCTTGAAGACTCTTGAATGGTCTTGTAAACTAGAATTTTCTATAAGGATGCTTATTCAACTTGCTAGATCATTTGATTGCTTATTAGGTTCAAAATGAGTGAAATAACCTTGTATTTATACTCTTTTATGCCAAATTTCCTAAAATTACAACACTACAAGCCGACATCAGATCTAGGAGGATAAAATCCTGCCAAGAATTTGAATTTAATTTAATTTTATAGCCACACGAGACTCATACACCAAAAGTGGCATATGAGTCCTATTAGGCTAGGCCATGGGGAAATTTTTTCAAGAAAAACTTAGATTTATGTGAAATCCAAATTGAGGCCCCAAAACTTAAGTGGGACCCATACGTCCAAGGTGGTGTATGAGTCCCAGATCACTAAATCTCAACCACACAATCCAAAAACATTAATTTATGATTGGTCATTACATATGTGTCGAGATTATCCTTGGAAAGATGCATTAATTAAGGCTTGTGGATGCAAAATAAGGCCAAATAAGGAATAAAGAAGCCCAATTAATAATGAAAACCCATAATTAGTGTGAAAGTGTTAGGATACACTTTACAACACCCTAAATAAGACACAACTAAGTCCATTTAGTTTACAAGGGCCCAAGACTTAATGTGAATGTGTTAAACAAATTACACCACTAAATCAAGGAAACATTATACTTAATTTAGCAGGGAGGTCCCAAACATGTGTGAAAATGTAATGGATAACATTTTTTGACACTACACTAACACCTCTTTCATCTTGAATCACCTCTTTTTGACCATTTAATTAAATAATGTTAATTGTTTAATTAAATTTATCACATTCGGCTATTAATCAGATAATCAATTTTATCAAGTTAATTAATCCCCTTTCATGCAAATTTCCATCCTATTTAATTGGATAATGTGAATTATTTAAATTGAACCCCTTAACTCTTCTCATTTGATGAAATAATCCTTATTATTTAATTGAATGTCATTATCCCCAGGTTTAATTAAATAAGTCAATTATTTGATTAAAATCCTAATTTCATCCATCATGCACAATTAAAAAAATAATTTAATTACTTAATTAGCCAATTTCTCTCACCCTCCCACTTGCAAAGAAATATTCATCCATTTGCACTCCTCCAAAAAGGGAAATATCTTGTAACAACATCCTAATTTTCTAGGAAGTGTGCTTCTTAAAATTAATGAGAGGCATTAATTAAAATCATTGATCCTTGTCAAATTGCATTCCCATCCATTGATGTGAATCCTTGATCCATGCCTTATCCTCTTATTGATTTTCATCTATTGATTGATCAAATCAATCTTGACCATTGATTCAACTATTTTCCCTATAAATGTCCTCATTTATATGAGAAAATAATCCACTTTCATTTAGAGTAACTGCACTATAGTGAATTTTAAAGCATTCCTCACAAGCATTTTATTATTTAGCATCCATTTTAGTTAATCTTTGCATCCATTTTATCTTATATTTCATCCATTCTCATCAATCTTCATCAATGACATCCATTTGAAAGCTTGTTTCAACCAAGGGATTGGGAAAGGGGTGAAATTCCACATCAATGTAGCAGCAATGCCTCAATGGGATGAGGTTTGAGGCATTAGATTAGTTTCCATTATGCATTTCTAGTTTTTTTCAAGTTTAATGGGTTCTTTGTTTAATTTTTTTGATAATTTCATTGGGATCTTGACTTAACTAGTTAGATCTTGATTTATTTCTTATGGATCAACCATGTTTAGCTTAGGTTATGATCATGCTCAAAATTTCAATGTCAAGTAAAAAAAGTACCATGATAATTTTAAGCTCTCTCTTAGCTTTCTAATCATGTAGTTTTTTTCATTTTTCGAGTATGTTAAGGTTTTCATCTTTAATTTCTTTTGTTAGTATATCTATTTTTTGTCAAAAATGAATGTGTGGTATTTATACTTCATTTTTTAACCATTCATCAAAATTTCAAATAAATTACATTTTTAGAAACTAGACTCCATTCTAGACATATTAAAAAAATGATTATCGATCAATTTTCAAAAAAAATCTAGGGGGGAGCGCACTCAATTTCATAATTTCAAGGATGTGTCCACTTTGAAAAAATATATATATTCATTAAAAAAATAGCAGAAAGGTTAGGCATAAACTACAATGTGTTATCTAATTTATCATTGAAGCAATTTTTGAAATACTAAAAAAGAGTTAACATTTTAGGGGTGCCACACTAGAAGCTATGCTTTTTTTGAAAAAAATGAGACCACTTTGTGTGATTCCCCCTTTTAAACCCTTTAATCTCTACCATTAAAAAAAATTAGTAGTTTATAAAGTAGATTCTATGGTTAAGGGAAATGTGGATGTGTCTACACTTTGACCAAATGAGGTACAAAGAGAGAGATCCAATTTCACACTCTCCACAATCAAGGACACCTTAGAGATCTTCACCCAATAGAGGATGGAAAAGATCTGGCAATAAGATATCCTAGGATATGATTTGAAATTAGTAAAGGAGGTTCACCACCAAGTGTAAACTTGGAAAAGACAATGAATTAGAAAACACAATGTGATATGCAAACAAATGCTAAATGACCTAAAAAGATAAACAAAATGCAATAGAAATCTCTAAAACTGAAAATGTGCACCTAGGAAACTGAAAGAGACAAAATGGAGGTCTAGAATCCTAAAAAAATTATTGTTAATGCTGACTGGGACTCATACGCTAGTCTGGGTGAATCAGTCTAGTTTCGAGGAAAATGTATCAAAATAGGTTTCTGCCAAAAGGGTATCTAGATCTGTACAAATCTTCTTTAGGCCTATACAATGGGACTCATTCACAAATAGTGGTGAATCAGTCCACTTCTACTTTTCAGGAATTTTTGGACTAGATCTTGTGCCTCTCGGTCTACTCTGCTCTGTTTGACTAATTTTTGGGTCTAAATCTACAAAATTCCACCTATAGGCCTTCTCCAAACTTCTCCTAGGTTTGATGGAAACTTTAGCAACTTGACAACTTTTCTCCACCTTGGCTTCTTGGAAAATCTGCAACCTAGCCCTGCAAATCACACACAAGAAGAGGGAAAATGTTGTGGGGTTAGTGAATAGGGGTTTGCCTTGGTCAAACCCCTTGTTGGTAATTAAACCTTGAAATAGAATGAAATATGAAAAGAGAATGATGAATGAACAAAAGATAATGTTGCAACTCACCAAACCCTTGCAATAAGATGTTGCAATCATGTAAGTGATGGCTCCAGTGGATGTAGAATTGGAATCTATCTTGATGTTGATAGATCTTGAATGCAATGCTTGCTTGAATCACAAAATATTACACCACAATTGTTAGCTCTAAAACAACATGATGCAAATAATCTTTGACATGATGAATGAAACTTGAAGAATGCTTTCAAATGCTTGATAATCTGCTCTTGAAATGCCTTATGCTCTTGTGAACTCAAATTACAACACTACAATCCGACCTCAGATCTTGGAGAATAAAAACCCACAAAAAATTTAAATAAAATTTTAATTTTGAGTTAAAGGGGACTCATTCACCACCTTGGGCGAATGGGTCTCACCTAAGGGGACTCATTCACCCATAATGGCGAATGAGTCCCGCCTTCGGTATTTGAGGTGGGTTTTTCAGGATTTTGATGTTTTAAATGCCTTCAAATGTCAGGATTATCCTAAAAAATATACATAAATAAGGCCTATAGATGCAAAATGGGGCTAATTAAAGCATAGGAAAGCCCAATTATTAATGATAAGCCTAGAGAAATGTGAAAGTGTGTTACAACACTTTATAACACTGTGAATAAGGAAAGAATTGTATTGATTATGTTTAGCTACTTCATAAAACCCTAGAAAAGTGTGAAAGTGTGTTACAACACTTCACAACACTTTTGCAAGGCACCATTAAAAATCCATCAGTTCACAAGGGCCCAAGACCTAATGTGAATGTGTTATCCACATTGCAACACTAAATCAAGGCAATATTTAAGTCAAAATCACAAGGAGGGCCTAAACGAGTCAGAAAAAGTAGAAGGGTTACTTTTTTGGTGACCATGGATTTAAAGCACTACAACTTGTTTTTATTGCATTTTTAAATTTTGAGTGTAATTATCTTTAGTTCCTCATCCAAGGTTAGTATTTCTTGATTTTAGAAAAAAAGTGGCCACTTAAAACCCTTTTTTGGCCCCACATCTTTGTGCACTTACCTTTATGGTTCAATAGTGATTGAGCCTAGGCTGGGTGACTACCAAGCCATAACATGAGCACATTATAACATGCTTGTGGTCTACCCTAGATGGACCAAAAAGTGGTTGTGTCTAATTTTTGTCACCCATGTTTTTGCACATGCCCACATCATAGTGATTGTAGTTGATATAAATCATACTAAGCTCAATAGTTATTGGTTTAAAAACTATATTTACCATCATCATTTTGAAAAGGACTTCTATGAGAAACTATCTTCAAACAAAAACTAATAATGGGAGAATATATATGAGAAAATTTTGAAAAGGAAATTAAAAAATACTTTAGAAATTTTAATTTTATATTGTTTTATTAGTCCCACTCATTAGATTCCCCAAGACAAGAAATAGATTGACTATAGATTGACAGAGATATTGAGCACTCACTCAGCCAAGTCTTTCCTTGTATAATTTATTATCACACCCAACTTGTTGGGCAGCCATGGTCGTAGGTTGACTATAAATTAAATGAAAATTCTTTTCAAATTCATTACGAGTGACACTTGTTGGGCAGCCATGGTCGTAGGTTGACTATAAATTAAATGAAGCACTCTGAAGTACACGCTACAAGAAACTGTCACTGTGGTGTCATCTTCACTTACCAAACAATGTGACGGCAGAAATATGATTTCAGAAAGGAGATATTTCTGACAGCACAGTTTTGTCCGTTCGTTTACCTTAAAAAATTTGAGTTGCGTACGGCCATCACAATCCAAAACGAAAAAGTCTGATACGATTGTGGTCCTGTGATTAATGACATAGAAATTATAAATACAATGTCCGAGGCTGGAGCGTAGGTTTGATTAGTTGGTAACACATTATAACACATTAAATAGCACAATTTTATAATACTGAAAATTTATAAAATCACAAAACTTTTGGAAAAGTGAAATAAAGGTAAAATCAAATCTAATGACATGAATTTTTACAACTCAACTTAATTTAGTATAACATATTGTAGAAAGTAACTTTTATATAATTGCATACATTTACTTTAAACTAATATTAAAAATAACATTCAAACTTTTCAACTTCAATAGGCTTAATTCTTCATACACACCACCATTTTCAAACACAATGTTTTTTTTTTAAATTTAAAAATAGCATTCATACTTTCAATTCCAACAAGCTTAATTCTGCAAACACTTTAGCATTTCTAAACATGAAATGACTTTTTCCAAAATAAAAAACTCATTTTTCTAACAACATTGTCTTAAACCAACAAACATATTACACATCTAACCAATATAGATCAATTACAAAGTGTCTCTTGTTTTAAAATTGTATTGCTTGTCTATTTTGAAATGAATTAAAATTTAATTTGCATGAAAACAAGAGACTAGAATTCATATTTAAGAATGTGAAGTATCAATTCTATTTTTGCAACTCCCTTTCAATTAAAATCATGAAATTTCCACAATCCATAACGACTTTTAGCTAATATTTTTTTGGATTTGATCGTGTAGATTTTTATCTAATATTTACAACTCCCTTTTAGCTTATAAATACGATTGAAAATCAAAGCAAGAAATATGATTTTAAAAAAATTGATGCCTAGTTTTAAAATATTTTTGTTTTGATCGAGATTGCATGTATGCAGCTCAGCACAATTTCCCCTATATAGGAATTATAGAAAGATTATCCACATAATGTCTGTGTTGTAGAAAAATGGCCCCTTGTCATTTTTATGGTCTTTTAGGCCTTTCCACTTAATGTTTGATCTATTTTACCTTGATTCATTGATGTAATGTGGCTTGAACATTCACATTAGGTCCTTAAAATGCAAATAATGACGTCTTGTGAAGGTGTTGTCAAGTGTTGTTAAACATTTCTACATTTTTCTAGACTCTATTCATTACAATTCACCTAAAAATCACCTTTTTATTCATCATCAAGTCATCTTTTGAAGATTTGTAAAGTCTTGTAACAAGATTTCTCACTTTTCTAGGCATAATTTCACTATTTACACCTTTCTTATACTTTATTTGACCCATTTATGCCCTTATAAGGCTTAATTAAGTGCATTTTTGAATGTAAACCCGACAAACAACATTAAATATAACTTAATTCCTTACACCCACTTTCAAGTCCAAGGTGGGACCCATTCACCATGGGTGGCGAATGGGTCCCTCTTGGCTCAAAATTCAAAATATTTTAAATTTTCTTTTGGGTTTTAATTCAAAATCACTTGATGTCAGCCTGTGATGAGGTATTAATGGGTTACTAACGCGCAAGATTGTATAAATAAGTGATTTTCACCTCATTTTACATCTCCTCATTCATTCAAGCAATCTCATACAATCATATATCACATCCAAGCATTCAAGCACTTTACAACTTCAAATCAAGCATTCAAAGGTAGCCATTAACATATCTTCAGATTTTCATCAACAAGGGTTTGGTAAGTTGATAGCATTTGCATGTTATTAGTTTATCTTTCTCTTTCATTTCATTATTTTATTAAGGGTTTGATTACCAAAGTGGGGTTTGACTAAGGCAAACCCCTATTTGCTAACCCTCAACCATTTTCCCCCTTTGTGCATGTGTTTTGTATGTAGGTTTATCAAGCATTTAGGTGTTGAAAAGTGGAGAATAAGTCAACTAGGTGCTTCAATTCAAATCAACCATATTTCAAGCTTGGAGAAGAATTTATGTCTATTTCCTACACAATTGACTTCGACAACCCGACAAGTAGGCATTTCCAGATCTAGTGTTGTAGAGTTGTCTCTTGATTTCTCAAAATTTTGGGAGAAGACTGATTCACCATCAGTGGAAAATGAGTCCCACCTTAAGAATAAAAATCTAAGTTTTGTCAAATTCCAGATCTTGACACTCTTTAACTTGTTCTTGATAGTTTTCATCAGAAGCAAGACTAATTCGCCATCAGTGGCGAATGAGTCCCATTGTTGATTTTTAGTAATTTTAGACAACATTCAGAACATTCCTGATTCCTCAAATCTTTCCTAGGTGTACACTGATTCAACCTTTCTCTTTTTGTTTTGCATTTATTCATCTTTTAGTTAATTGTTTGCATATCATAGAGTGTTTCAAACATTGCATCAATTTTAGGTTTTTCATTCATAATTGCTCAATTTCATAGTTTAGTTGCATTCATATCATTCCATTTAGTCCTAATTACATTACAAATTTCCTAATTTTGGTGAACTGGTTAGATTCTTTGGCCCTTGCTTTCTCCTTTTAGTTGAAAAACCCTAGAAGAGCTAGAAAGATCTAGAGAGCCAAAAAAATTGAAGGTTCATTTTGGTGAACCTGCATTTTGAACATATTAGCTTTCTAATTTCAATTGCATCTTGCATCTTAGAATTAATTTACATCAACATTCAATTAGGGTATTGTTTTGTTTTTGCATTCTAGGGTTTCTTAACTTGCATTAGTGAAAGACTCATTTAGATTTTATTTTTGCATTGCATATCATTGAAAAAGCTAAAAAAATGCATCTACATCATTCATTGGCATCTGAAAAGCATTTAAGTTACATTAAAATTCTAAACAACATAAAAAAATCTCATACTAGGACTCATTCACCACCCTGGGCAAATCAGTCCACTTGCACATTTTAGATTGTGTTTTTAGACATTTTCTAGCATGTTCCTACATTTATGTTCTCTATTGTTATTTCTTTGTTTCAGTTAGCAAAATTTCTATTATTTACATTTTGCACTCCTAGATTCAATTGCATTTACATTCATCCTATCCTTTGTGGTACTTGCATGAGTGTTTGGTGCCCCATTGATAATACTTTAGCGAGAAAAAGTTCTAGACTCATGGCTTCCCATGATAGCACTTTCATTGTGGACCTTGGGATCTCACGAGCTCCTACTCCTAGTATGGACAATGGTGCATTAGGCATTGATCATACCACTTATATTCCTTCACCTTTCCATCCAATGAATGTTGACATGCAAAACAACTCTCTTCCTCAAGACAAGGTCATTAGTATTCATGAATAATTTGCACATTTACAACAAGACTTGTCTTTTGAAAAAAAATTCACCGCTGCCATACCTACAATAGAAAACCTTCATCACTTGATTGAGAGTGAATACCTACAATAGAAAACCTTCATCACTTGATTGAGAGTGATGATGGCTTAGAAGTCATGA
>VDFB02105651.1:51863-80492 GCA_007258455.2 Sequoia sempervirens | reverse complement strand
CCGTCACATGGTTGGCCCTGTTAAGTAGAGAATATTAAACTATTCTCGAAACAAAGAGAAGCTCAATAAGGTAATGCACTTTTCAATATAAGAAATGCATTGTTTGAAGCATCAAACCAATATGTAGTCTATATGTATGATCAGTCGTCAGTCTCCGCAATGGTACATTTCCACGAATATTTTAAAAAAAAAAAATTTAATGCTTCGTCGCAATTTCGACGAAACCCACCGACAAATCAACAAAAAGGTTCGACGAAGTTGCTATAGCTGCGACGAAGGCTTCATCGTAACTCCTTGCCCATTTCGTCGCACTTTCAACGAACTTTTGGTGTTGTTTCCACGCTACTACTTGCCCATTTCGTCATACTTTCGATGAACTTTTCGTGTTCTTCCGACGCTACTCCTTGCTCTTTTCATCGCAATTTTGATGAACTCTTGGTGTTGTTTCGACACTACTACTTTCCTATTTCATCACACATTCGATGAACTTTTGGTGTTGTTTCGATGCTACTCCTTGCCCATTTCGTTGAAATGGCGATGAACGTCTAGTGTTGTTTCGACGCTACTCCTTGCCCATTTCATCGAACTGGCGACGAATTTCTGGTGTAATTCGTCGGTGGATACACGAAGTGTTCATCGATATTCTGACGAAAGTCCAAGCCATTTCACGATGTCGACGACTGACGATTCTTCACCATTATTTCGACGTTTAATTCGTCGTCAGCCTTTCGACGAAAAAATAGCAACGAAAATATTTTCGTCGCTTGTCCAACAAATATTTGTCGAACGACCAACGAACGGCCGTCAAAAAATCCAGTGTCAAATTTAGTAGTGTCATGATACCCTAAAGGACGTAGTTGGTGCAAATGTACATGTGAATTACATTCTATATTAGTTGTTAGTATGATCTTAAAGTGTTGATTCACTTCTTTTTTTTAAATGTGTCATCATTGTCAGTTAGTTGTGTTGTCCTTTGGGGTTTTGTGGCAGGGCATTACATAACCTACTAAAGAGATGCATGTCAATCATCAATGAAGGAATTTTTTGATTATTATATAAGATGAGTTGTATATTTATACAATTGTTTATATGATGGTGACACTTTAAATTATTACCAAACTACAAATATTTAATGGTAGAATAAACTATAAATTATTTTAAATTATAATATATAACTACAAACAAATTATCAACAAGAAAAAAAGATAAATGAAACCCCCTCATAAAAAAAAACTAAATGTTATATAATGTTTCAAATAAATATATGAGATATACAAATCATAATGAAATATGAAGTCATAGATGAGATATTTGTAAACTAATAAATTTCAAATAGATTGAACAAGAAGATTCTTTGCATTAGCTTACTCACTAGAAAATGGAAAACAAAGTGCTTAGAGAAATTTGATTTTGAGTGCACAATATATTTCTACATTGTATCTTTGGTTATGTCTAGATCAACATGATCCATCAAATTGAGTTTGATATATTAGACCAAATAAAACAATATTTGTTTAATGGCAAGGTGGTTGGATTCTTTCTCTTCAATGCAATGGATATTGTTCAAGACAAGGCATAGTTTAAAAAAAATGGGAGAAGCTTATATTCATGCAAACTATAGATTGATAGCAATTGCAATGGTGGGTGACCATGATATCCAAGGTAGTGGAGAAGACTTGTTGATATGCCAAGTTGACACACAACATGCAGGTAAGATATAAACACCTCACCTCTCCTGAAAAAGACAATCAGCAGTTAAACTGATCACCTTCCAAGGTCCTTGATGTTGGTTCACAACGTTATTGTTTTGCAAAGTGGTCAATTATGATTGTAATATGCAAGGGGCTTGTTGGTGAAAGGATACAAACTGAACTCTATAAGAAATCCAAAATTTGGGGGGTTTTAAATAAACTAAAAAAGATAGATCAAAGCTTTAGAATAGTAAACTACAAATGTAAAACCTATTTTAAATCTAGACATGCATTCAAACAATGAGTATATTATCAATTCACCAAAACCATAACATGATGCAATCCATAGCATTAACTATACCATTACATACATCCATAGTGCAAATACCATAACCTTAATCATTCATAAAACTTCACTTTTCAAAAACCCAAAACACATCAACTCATTGATTAGAATAACATATCAATAGACACAAATAGATCACACTCATAGACAACTCAATGAAATAGTTTGAAATCCGAATTCTTCTATTGATATTGCATCAAATAAGAACCATTTGTGCACAGAAAAATCCACTAGCACACGAATTACCATAGTTCATTGACATCATCATCAAACTACTGAAAATAAACTGAAATTGCATAAAACTTGTAATTAATAGTATCAGAGTATCTTGCATAAAACTTGTAATTAATAGTATTAGAGTATCTTGCTTAAAACTTGAAAACTTAAAACTATCAGCTATCACTACTATCCTTCTCACTAGGTGGCTAATCTAACTTCAACTAGCTAACCTTTTCAATATCTTTCAAAGTTTACTTTATAGCCTCCAAGACCTAACAACTAGATGCAACCTAAAGCTACAAAATAGGAGATCCAAAATCGCAGGGAAGCGACCAAGCACAGATAAGAACTGCTCTATGATTTTCTACCTTTGACAAGGGCCATATCATCATCCAAAATTCTCCTGAGGAAGAGGGATAAGCTGCAAGGAATCAGAGGTTGAAGCTATCTTTGAACTGCCGAAGAATAGAGAAGTTGATTGCCCTGTTGACCAAGTTTTCAGGCACCCAACTGGAAAGAACTTTCTTATTCCACTTCACCCCTTCGCATTCTACTCTTGAAGATATTCATCATAGGTAGTGAACACTTTTCGGAGTACATATGTATCAGGGCCATCCACCCAGCTGTCTTCAAACTTAATTCTCTTCACCTTTGCAGCAACAATCTCATACATATCTTTCATCTTGATCAACTCTCTCTTGGCAACCCTTGCTTCATCTTTAATGTCCACGAGTTTGTCTAGTAGCAAATCCTCATCATCATCATCCTTTTGCAGCACCTCTTGAAATCTATTGTTCCATTTCTCTTTTAACTTTTCAAGGGGTAAGTTGTCCTTCACAGGCATATCAATATTGGCTAAAATGGCAATCACTGCCTCCAATTCATCAACTTGCTCATGAATTTAAATCCTTAACAACTTGTTGAATGTCATCCTTATGCTGATAGATAAATGAGGACCTAAATTTTATTATGTCCCTTGTCTTCTCCAAGAAACCTTCATTCTCTTCCTCAAGGATTGACTATTTTAAGAGAGTTTTCTTTGAAAGCTTATTAATATCTTTCAATTTCTTAGTGTACTCTCTACATTCCTCCTCCTCTATTCCCAAAGCTTCAGCATGAGCATTTATCTCTTCTATCAACTCCAATACCCTCTCATGAACTTCAAATCCTTCAACAAGCATTTCATCAACTTCCTTATTCAACCTATCCACCCACCTATCAAGCATTCCCACCTTGTTTCTCATATGAACTAAATCTTCTACTTCCTTTTTACTTAATAGGACCAGGATGTTAGGGGCAGCAACTTGTTGGCTAACAGGAATGGATACATCCTTCAGAAACCTATGTAACTAATATAATTGAGCCTTAAGCTCATCCTTCCTCTGCTTATCTTTAATCATCCTTGATTTAGTGGATGATGCCACTATGTCACTCAAATTCATCTGTTGGTTTCTTGTTGGCCTTCCCAAATTGGCAGTCTCCAATTGATAATCAGCTAATTGCATATTTTTCTTATCTTTTTCCACCATGGGGAC
The DNA here is from genome assembly GCA_007258455.2 of Sequoia sempervirens. Lineage (NCBI taxonomy): Eukaryota > Viridiplantae > Streptophyta > Pinopsida > Cupressales > Cupressaceae > Sequoia > Sequoia sempervirens. The sequence continues at coordinate 76,701 of VDFB02105651.1, read as the reverse complement.
TGCACACTAGGCAATGAGCTCACATGCATCATTAAGCCTAGTGGAATGAAGCACCCTCTCTCTTTTCTTTGGCCTTTCCTTATTAATTTCCTTCATCATTTCATCCCAATTCAGTGGTTTGGGTTGGACCAATTGCTTCTTTTCCAAGTCTAGCTTTAGCCATGTAGGAGCAGCAAGTGGATTAATCATTTGTGTTGAGGAAGAGGTAGCAGGAGAAAGAGGTTTCCAAACTATTATTTTAGGTTGAGAGTCAACCTCTTATTGCTTCTCTTTCTCTACCTTTTCTTTCTCTAACCTCTCTACCTCAGCTTTATCTTTTTCTTCCTACAATTTCTTTGCTTCCAACTCCTTTTTCTTTTGCTCTTCCTCAAGTCTCCTTTGCTCTAACAACTCTTCCCTTTGTTTTAGCATTTCTACCTTTTGTTTCTCGAGTTGTTCAACTTTGTCCCATGCTTCCTTGGACAACCTCTCATGCTTTACCAATTCTTCAGCCTCTTTTTCCTTCAAAAGGTGCTCTTCTTCAACTTTCTTTCTCTATGTCTCCTCAATCATTTTAAATTTGGCCTCAAGGGCCTCCCTTTCCCTCTTTTTTTGAGCTTTCTCTTCTTCAAGGTCATGTATTTTCTGCACTAGAGCAATTTTATCACTCTCCATTTTCATCTTTAATTCTTGCTCCTTTTGCTACAGCAACAAATCCTCCTCTTTTTGTTTTCTTTCCAATTCCTCAGTCTTGGCTTGAGCAACTTCATCCTCTCTTTTTTTTTGCAAGTACCTCAGCTTGGGCCTTGGCATCAGCAGCTTTCTTAGCATCTTCAAATAATTGGTATTGATCCTCAAGAGTGAGGACATGTTCAGTCCCTACCTCCTCATTTTCTTTATCAGCCACATTAGCATCTTTGTCAAAGTGGGTGGTTGCTAAATCTGTCTCAATATCATGAATCTCCACCTCTACTTCATTTCCCTTCAACAATTTAGACTCCTTTTGAGGGTTTTCAACAAGTACTTCTCCAATTGGTGGCACAGTCACAGGAGGTTGTGTTAAAGTTTCTCCTGCAGTAGTGGTTGATACACTGGGTTGAGATATGGTTTCTCCCCCAACATCAGTGGTAGCCTCTCCTTCTTGTTCCTCAAGGACATCTTGGGCAGGAAATGTTGGATTAAGCTCCTCTCTAGAATTAGGAGGGAAGAACTCTAACTGCTCCCTTGGAGTTGTTCTTCTCTTCATTCTTTGGTAACCTTGGGTGGTTCCAGCAGTCTTCATCTTTTTTGAAGTTTGAGCCCCTGGCTCTTTGGTCCTCAAAAGCACCCATTGAATGCTCCTATCCAAAATTGGTCTTGCAATCTGCTTAATGTCAATGGTCTCCTCCTCATCCCAATTCATTGGGTCTAGATTCTTGGTCCCTATATTTTTAGCATCATAAGCAGGATCCAAGACCACACCATCATCTGAAAATGTATTAGGAATATCCTCCTTTACCCCAAATTCAATCATCCATGGGATGGGTAACCTCTCATAATTTCATTTCCTTAGATCATAATCATCCTGCAAGTCTGCCCAAAAATCCTCCAATACATTGTAATGTTTCTCAAAAATTATAGGAAGCAAACCCTGCATTTTATGCTTAGGATCAAAGTGTTTTCTGGCAGTATACAAACCCAACTTTAGATAAATTAGGTCATCACTGATTGTCTTTGCTGCCACATTGTGTGCATAGCTATACTCTCCCAATTTCAAAACAAACTTGTGGCAACCTGCCTTATGCTTATTGGAAAACCTTAGATTAACTCTAATATCTTGATAGATAAACTCCATAAGCATAATTCTATTACTACAGCACCTAGGCAACAAATGAGGGTGCCCATCAAATCCAGCCAATCTGAAATATGTGAATTTGGGGTATTGAATATACCACTGCCCCCATTTAGCAATGAATGCCATGGCATCCCTGCTCAACATGTATCCTACATCCCATGTCAATTGATTAATGATGACATATAAGAATGCATCATTCACTCTTCTAAAATGCAACTCAGAAGTCTACAAGGTTAACTGGTCATAATGGTTCCAAACCTTCTTCTGTCTAGGGGCTTCTCCTAAGACTCTAATTGCATTTAGACCAAGAAGAATACCTCTTCTTACTGCTAAATACATAACATAAGAGGTCACGAAGAATGTCTTAGTCTCCCTTACTTTGATCATCTGATTATGTAGGCAATCTGAAATAATCATAGGCCAATCAAATTATTTCCCACCATCCAAGATGATATGAATGAATGGGAACATCCATTCCTTGAAACATGAAGCATTCCTTTTTCCAAACACCTTTGACAGCATCATAATTATGTCTCCAATCTCTTGAGTAAAATCTGATCTTTTGGGATGATCAGGAAGCTTAGGAAAATATTTCTTCTCTACCCTCATCCATTTCTTATTCATATGTGACCTATTGTCTTCCTTCTTGTTAATGTATAGCAACAAGGCCTTTGACTCATTTAGCTGCTTTGGATTCTGAGGTGTGGGTACATCAAACATAAATTTTATCATTTGAGTTAAATCAATGATGATATTTCCTTGTGAATCCACATAATGCCTAGTTGCTTGATTATGTGCCCCTACTGCAGTTAATATCAATTCAGGGCATTGAACTGACAAAGGAAAGACAGTCAACATGTGCTAAACCGGATTGTTGAATCCTTTGTGTCCTTCCTGTTACTTCCTCTGCAAAAATATCTTCAAGTAACTCTTCAGAGTTGAATGACCCCAAATTAGTATCAGTGATGTCTGCCAGGTCCGAGTCCACCCAAGTGCTAGTAGTAAGAGTTGGGCTCTTATGCTTATACCTCAAAGTGTAGGGTAATTGTTCAACCTTTATCTTCTTGGGTTTACCCCCTTGTTTCGAGCTTTCAATAGGTTGACTCCTTTGAGAGGCTTCATCCAAGGCTCTTGACATCCTTTACTCCTGCAATACAACCCAAGATTAGATCCTCAAAAGCATGGAAATTATTACACCATACCTTACCTTTCATACCATTCTCCATCCCTTCTTATACTTAGCCAAAATTTTATACTCACCGAGGGCGGAGCCGGAGAAGAATCAGGAACAAGAAGACTTTTAATACTGGCGGGATCGAGACCGAAAATAGAATAGAACTAGAACCAGAATCGGGACAGGAACAAAATGGAGAATCAATCAATATTTTCAAATTTGACTCCCACCCTGGTTCCACTTCCGCCACAAAACAAAGGCATAAACTTGAATTAACACTTTACCAATAGCTCAATCATAATAAGACCGGAATCGGAATTGAAATGAAACCCGAACTTGGAACTAACCAACAATTCCAAATTAGTTTCCCACTCTAAATCCGGTTCCGACTAGGAACAAAAGGATATAGACCAACATTCATCATTTAATGAAGGCGGGATCACTTCAGGATCTGAACTCTTATGAAAAATATTTTAAGAACAAGTTCAGATTCAGATCTAGTTCCGCTAGTCAAACATTAATACCCAGCAATTAAAAATCATGACCAAATTAACTTAAAACCCAGGTCACATGAAATCATGGAAAACTTTGAATAAAGGAGCTAAAACTCATCAACAACAGAATAAGCCCAAATTCAAACTTTGAAAGAACGATATTGTAACGGTCGAACGTACAAACCCAAGTTTGTACGGCATGTCAATTTACAAAATTTAGGGCATCAAACCCTAGCATTAAACCATTAACTCGACACACAAATAAGATTAGAAGGATCATTTAGCAGATTAAAACAATTTAAAACACCCAAAATCCTTCTAAACCAAACCCTAATTAAAAATTAGGGCACGATAGTATGGACAAAACCACCAAAACGCGAAAACGACAACAAAAACCAAGAAACAAATAGGAAAATACAACAAACCCAACAAAACAAAAAGAAAAACAGAAAGAAACAATCAACACAAGAAACAACAAAAACAAACTGAAAACAAGCGAAGATTCGTGAAAGAAAATCTCACGAATGCACAGAAAACACATGAAAAACCATAAAAGAAACAAACACGAATAGAACGGGATAAGGGAAACAAACACCTACCTCAAAATGCACCAAGGAAAAGTTGAAATTCGGTAAGAAATTGCTCCTCAACACACGCCCATGATCCAACTATGCTCTTCTCGAATTCTTTGTAGCTCAAAGTCGTAAAACGCTTCAAATAACACTTATGCGCGATAATAAACTCAATTAAGGTTTAAAAATCCATTTCTCGCATGTGAGAGAAGTGGCAATAAATGCCATTAATGTAGTTGGTCGGGGGTGGAGTCAAAGTCATGAATGCACATTCAACCAAAATGTGGATTCGAGCCAAGGCGGACGTAGACTCGGAGCCAGACTAGGACATGAAACTTTATACAAGTTTCATATCCTACTCCAACTCCGGTTCCGGTCCCACAACGAAAAGACTAAACGACAAAGGGAAGCGGGAGGGGAGTCGGAACTGAAACGAAACCCGAAACTTTACAAAGTTCCCAACTTAGTTCCCGCTCTGGTTCTGCTTCCTCAACAAACACAAACACAAAACAACAAAATGCAACCGCAAACGGAGTCAAAACAGAGACCGAACCCCTGACAAGACACAACGAGAGTGGGAGCGGGAAGAAAACTGGACTTGTAACTTTCACTAAGTTTCAAGTTCAATTTCCATCCTGGCTTCGCTTCCAACAACAAGCGAGAAAACAAAAGGGAAAGAAAAACAAAAAAAGACCATCTAGGTCCAACACAAGCACAACGACAAAGAAAGACAACAAAGGGTGGAATCGGAACCGAAACCAGAACTAAACTGGAAACTTTGTAAAGGTTTCAAGTTCAGTTTCATCCTGTGCTTCGAACCTACCAGAACAACAAAAGAAGGCCTTAAGAAGAAAAGAACAACTCCTAAGGCCAAAACCAAAACACCAAGGACCAACAAAAGCAAAGGGGGACTCATTTTAACCAAAAATGAAATGGGGTGGTTATGCAAGGCATAACAAGACTTAAGAGGTATTCTTGGTGGTAACTATGACAATCTTATATAGTTCTATGCAAATAGCTAAGTTTGTTGTAAAAAATTAATCAAGGGATTTTTGGATGTATTTTGGAGGATCATCATTTACATCACTTTCTAGAGGAAACAAAATATGAAAGATCAAAGTATTGATGAAGAGTAGCAGCATATGGGCATATGTAAAGATGAACTCTCTTGTTTTGTTTTTTTCGAGTGTTCAAATGAGATAGCCTACAAGTAACAAATAGTAGGTGGATTGCATGCCATAAGCAATTTCAGCTAGTAGTCTATACATTGGCACCACCATTAACTATGTATTAACAATCATCATCATTATGCTCATAATCTCAATAGATACTCCACTATTAAATTTAGAAACTTGTCTTTATTTATAATAGAAAATTTAGTCTATTTGTTTTGTGTGTAATTTAAAACCAATCTTTATTCTTTATTTTCCTCAATTATGCTTCAGAATTTTATTTCTTTTGTTTGTTTGTTTTAAATCTTTGGAAAAATTAAAAATTAAAAAATATTTTTTTTGATGCATTACAAATTTACAAGGGATGAGGATCAGCAAATTTTTCGACAACTAAAATTAGAAAAAGAATATAGATCTGATATAAGCAATAATACTAACTTTAGTTTTAAGATGTCAATCAGAAAACAGTGGTGTCTCCTACACATTAAATGTACATTTTATTCTTAATAAAAAAAGCTCAAATGTTTGCTGCAACAAAACATAAATGTTGCAAACCCCTAGCCTACAAATTTGTTATATAAAAGCATAAAAGTTGCAGGCCTGCCCCCACACCCCCATGGACAGAAAGAACCTTTATTCCTCAAAATTTTGAATTGTATATACAATACTTTTCCTTCCACAGGTGGTTTGCATGACTAACATGCTAACATTGAGGCCTATCCTTCACAACCACTTTCTAACCCCCTTTAGGCTTGTAACCAACCCCTTTCATATGCATCGTTCAGCGCCACTCTTCATACATTTTATAATAGTTATTACAATATAATTAAACTGGTCGTTACAATGTGCAGGTATGAAATGTAATTTGGCCATGGACGTGTGTTGGATGCTAAATAAAAGTGCCCTCCAAAAAAACATAAGAATATTTACTTAAATTTAGGATAACAATAAATAATTTCACAACTCTAGGTACATATGTATAATTCAATAATGGAACAAGTGAGCACCATTACATAACTATCACAAAGATAATTAATATCTGCATGTTACACTATATTAAGTTTTAGTCAATTCAAAGATACATGGTGCATTTACATGTAACAATATTTTAATCCAGTACCGAGTTGGTTACGAAGACATTTTTTGTACTCTAAGACATGCTTTACCTTGCCCATTGGACTGTCTCCTCCCTCGCTAAAACCGTAGCATTACAATGTCAGCGTTGTCATGGATCCCAACCATCTTTGACTTCAATCTTGTGGCACCTACTCCACCTTAAAGTTTGGCATGACACAACCTGTGATGAATTCATCAAACCTTTGATCAGAGTGCCCTGATGAACCTAAACAATTAAGAAGACCTTGTTTGATCATAGTGCTTTGATGAACCTACACAACCAAAAAGTCATTGTTTGAGTATACTATATCGATGAACCCCAACTGAGATGCCCTCATTTAATCATAGTATGTCTAATGAACCCAAACAACTGAGAAGTCCTTGTTTGATCATAGTGCCTTGATGAACCTACACAACCAAAAAAATCATTGTTTTGAGTATAATGTATCGATGAACCCGAACAACCGGGATGCCCTCATTTAATCGTAGCATATCTAATGAACCCAAACAACTAGAGATTCCTTGTTTGATAATAGTGTCTTATTGAACCCAAACAACCGAGATGTAATTGTTTGATCAGGGGGTGATGAATCAGCACAATTGAGATGTCCTGGTTTGATAAGGGCCTCTTGATGACCCAGGACAACTGAGATGTCTAGGTTCGATAGACCATCTTGATGAACCAGAACAACCAAGACGTCCATGTTCAATCATTGAGCAGCTTACCCAAACAACCGAATAGTCTTTCAAAATGTTGAAAGTCATGAACAATGATGCGCTGAGATACCTAATGACCTTTAAGCATTTGTGTATGTTGATTCCAATGGCAATTGATGAAGAGTTGCCTCAATTGCTTTGAACAAGTAAAGTGGACATGTTTCCTCTAATGCCTTATAATATTTTATTTGTAATATGTTTTATTTTAACCCTCTGAACCCATTCTAAAGTGTTCTTAGTAACCCCATAGACAATCTATTCAATTGCAACAAGGTCCAAGTTAGATATTTTTCCAAATGAACAAGGATAATTCACGAAAAGTCGCTCCCATATTCTTCCTTTAGATAGGTGATGAGAAATGCAACTTAATGTGGATTACTTGTCTGCAATTGCATTTTGGTACGCAACACATAATGGACTTGTTGGCAAAGCCTTTTAAAGGACTCTTAATTCAATAATGCACTATGTTAGTAGTGCATCTGAATTGAGTATTGGATGCACCAATGACTCGTCGAATACTTGCATACTTCTGCCTGGGCAAGTACCAACTATTAATGGGAACCGGTGATGTAATATCTAACAGCAGTGATAGAAGCTCCTGGTTTTGCAGCATTTTCATGCTCAACCTGGAAATATCACATCTTCAACCACGACTAGACATTTTAATGTATTGGACTGTGATATTCACATTATATACAGATAATGGTTGATTATATAAGGCTTTGGGGATCATCACACAGATTTGACTCCATCCTCCCAGAAGGTACTGTATGGAGAAGGTTGGATCACAGCAGGAAGATTTTCCAGTAATAATTCAGAGCAAGGTTATATCAGAGTTTTGTTGCTAGATCTGTCCAGTATGCAAAATGTGTTTTCATATAGAATTATTGTATATTGTTTGATGAAATGCCTCACCCACTTGTGGCCCCATGGGAATGCAAAGAATCGGCTTGTTTATAAAACTATGGAGGTCTTCAAGCTAGATTCAAACTCATATCAAATTCATCCCTTTAAAAGTGTAAATAACATGGAGACTAATTAGGGTCAGTGTCAGTCAACTCGAAGGAAGGAAAAGGTGAATGTAAGTAAGCACAAAGTGCAAAAGCATAGACAAGTACAAAAACATATTTTTTTCTTGTCATGGTATTGAATTGGATGCCCCAATGTGCTTTCCTTCCTTCCTTCCTACTTTGTTTAGTTGAGCTCGGAACCAGTTGCCAATTGCAACCCCTACAAATCCATCAAAATAAAACATTTACTTTGGCAAAAGCTGTACATGCAAGCCAGTTAAAATACATCATAAATCGTGTGCCTGTGATACATTAAGACTAACTATCAACATAAAAAACTGTTGAATATAAATACAAGTATTACCAAACAGTTTGAACAAAACTTCAGATGTATTAACTAAGTTTCAAATTTCCCTATTTAAAAGATTCCAAATGTGAAACATGAATTAGATCATTCCAAAATATGAAAGAAGTCATCGTGAAAAAGAATATATAAAAACACTATTAAATGGCAAAAACTGCAAGTTAAACCCCAACAATCTGAAATTGTGAGACATAAACACAGTAATGGGAATCTTCAATTGAAAAAACTTCTCAATTTAATTTTTAAGTGATGCACAAAAGCATGTCAGGAAGGATGTGAGGAAACTCCATATATAATGACATAGTTTGAGATACCCATATCTCAAATCCAAATCGAAATGTACAACTGCTAGGAAGTCAAATCAACTCAACCAGCATGCTAATTTAGCCATACTAGCATTACTAGGCCCTATAATTCAGATCGTACTAAACTAAGGTGCGTAATGAGTACACTGAAGAGGTGTGGAAGGTCAATTAGGAAGCATTTTGGTTTTTTTTTCATACATTTGTGCAGTACATCAGGTCACTTGGTAGGCAATTTATCAAATGGTTTTGTTTGTGCAACAAAAATCTTAATGAATAATTAATAGCTTCAAATTAACTATGCATCCACTTACAGGGATCCAAACATGATTGAAACAAAACATATGAATTGGGAAGATAATTAGGCTTCATTATTAGTACGCTCATTTTATGTTTGAAATAGGGAGAGAGGGAGAGAGGGATAGAAAGCAAAGATAGAGGAGGGAAGAGCAAGAGAGTTAGGGGGTAAGGAGATAGAGATAGAAAGGTAGAGATAGCGAGAGAGATGGAGACGAAGACAGAGACAGAGGCAGAGAGATAAAGAGAGAGAAGAGAGATGGATAGATAGAGATGAAAGAGATGAATATAGAGGGAGAGAGAAGGGAAAAAAATATAAATATAGAGAAAGATATAGGAGTAGAGAGATGGAGAGATGAAAGAAATATGAATAGAGAGATAGAGAGGCAAATAGATATAGATATAAAGGTCTAGGAATAGGGAGAGGGAGAGAGGCGGAGATGTCTAGATATAGAGGGGGAGAGAGGATGATAGAGGTAGAGACATAGATAGAGGGAGAGAGGGAAAGGGAGAAATATAAATAGAGATAGAGAGAGGTAAAGAAGAGAGATATGGCGATAGAGAGGGAGAGGGAAAGATAAAGAGATAGATATATAATGATATATAGAAAGAGGAGGAGAGGGAGAGAGATATAGATAGAGAGACATACAAACAAAGAGAAGTGGATATTGAGAAATACAGAGGGGGGGGGGGAGAGAGAGAGAGAGAGAGAGAGAGAGAGAGAGATGGAGAGAGAAGTGGGGAGAGATAGAGAGAGGGAGAGAAAGAGGGAGAGATAGAGATATATGGGAATAGGAAGAAAGAGATAAAGATATATGGGAAGAGAAAGGGAGAGAGAGGTAGAGATAGAGAGATAGATAAGGGGATAGGGACAAAGTGAGAGAGGGAGCAAGTGAGAGAGGGAGCAAGTGAGAGATGGGGATGTATAGAGGGGGGAAATAGAGAGAGGGAGGGAGAGAAGAGGGAAGGGAGAAGAGATAGGGATAGAGATAGATAGAGGGAGAGAGAGAAGAGGGGGGAGAGAGGGAGAGACATATGTAGAGAGGGAGAGAAAAAGAGGGGGAGAGAGAGATTTCAATATATAGAGAGGGAGAGGGAGAGGGAGAGGGAGAGGGAGGGATATAGATAGATGATGTTATAGGCAGATAGAGAGGTATACAGAAAGAGATAGATATATGGAGAGAGATCAAGAGATAAGGAGATAGAGGTAGAGAAAGATGTGGATAGAAAGAGATGCTTAACATGGCAATAGTGAGATTTTTTTTTACAGATACAAATAAAGATAGAGATAAGGAGGGAGAAATGGGTTGTGTGTGTGTACATGAGAGAGATATATATAAAGAGAGGGATAGAGAGAGATAGATATATAAATAAATAGAGAGGGAGGAAGGAGAGAGGAGAAGTAGAGAGATATAGAAAGACGGAGTGATAGGGAGAGAGGGATAGACATGGATAGAAAGAATATAAAGTGTCTTCAAAAGGACATGACATAAACTAGAATAGACCTAATCTTAAAATGATGGGGAGGGGAAAATTACCTTTGCCCCTCCTCACACATAATCATTAACCATTAAAGCTTAAACTACTCATTTCCTTATTTTTGTGTAGAGTATCTAAGGTACATCAAGGTAAATTATGCAAGACCTAACATATCCCTATCATGTTTTTTCATTTATTACATTTGGAAAAATTTGGGAGAGGAAGGATTTCCATTGGATCCTCCTCCTTCACCTCCCGATATTGATGGGTATCTACATCTAAGGAATTGAGAGACAATTCAAATTTTATTGTCTTAGCAATTTTATCTCTCTTTATGAATTATATTTTACTTTTCTTGAGGCAATCAAAGTTCTACAAATAATAGTAAAAAACAAGTTTGGTCAAATTCATGACATCTTCAATATCATCATGGAGAAGATAAGTAACCTATAGCCAAGGATAACATTCTTACACAAGTAAGAGATATCCAAAACAATTATATTTTAGCACCCAAGAGACTAACCAAGGTTAAGGAGCAAGTTGGTCATGACCTCCCTAACCCTAAAATAGGGAGCACCATTCATGTACTTGACTAAATTTTCCATATTTGGTTGGCAATTTTCTTCCTAATGTATACTATAAAAATTTTGAGCAATCCCTCTCTACCCAGTAGTAGTTTATGAGCTATTTTTCTCTAGCTTCCTAACCAAGCTTCCCACCAAAACCATTTTTTTCTTTCTTCACACTAAATAATATTACATCCTAAGCATAACGACCTGGTCCATATTTTTAATGAATCCATGCATGGATAGAGAAGAACTAATTCTTAGAATAAAGCTAGATGATTAGCCATATCAACCCACTTCCATCAAAAAGATAAATGATTTTATCTATACCTTATTAAGAGTTATTAAAGATGTTACTATTAGGAATGCTTGAGATTTAGATAGGAAATATTTCATCCAATATTTTGGAGATACTCTACTAAAGGTCTCAAGGTTGACACCATGATTAGTTGTCTAATTAGAAATTAAATTGGAAATTAAATAAGTATTACTATAAATAATTAGCTTTTTGACCTAGATAATTAAGGGCCTCTTAATAACTATCTAGAACCCATCATAGTTTAAGTGATGGGATTTTACTTCAATTTTTTCAAATTTTCTTGAAAAGCTAAATTATTGTTTTAGGATCAATATCTAAATTTCTGAGATCTAATCGTGGAAAGTGCACGGTGATGATTTAATCATGGAAGCGCCAGTCATTGTTATCGTCCACATAAATTATCATCTAATTTCTGAGTATTACTATAAATAATTAGCTTTTTAACCTAGATAATTAAGGGCCTCTTAATAACTATCTAGAACCCATCATAGTTTAAGTGATGGGATTTTACTTCAATTTTTTCAAATTTTCTTGAAAAGCTAAATTATTGTTTTAAGATCAATATCTAAATTTCTGAGATCTAATCGTGGAAAGTGCATGGTGATGATTTAATCATGGAAGCGCCAGTCATTGTTATCGTCCACATAAATTATCATCTAATTTTAAGCACCTTATTCTTCGCTAAATGTCCAAACCCTGTACCGACCCTCCCACTGTAGAAATTTTTATGAGATTTTGCTTTACACCTGCCAATTTCAGTTTTTTGGAAGTTTGTCCAACTTTTATAACAAATTCAATGGCATGTCATGAGGCAAATCTGTTTGAGGCATTCTGTTGAACAGTTCTCTCCCTATTTCTTTTCAAATTTCCATTTTTTTTGTGGGCCTGCCTATTGGTGATGCATTCTGTGAGAACTGTGGTTCAAATGAAGTTGAATCTGTCTGTGATTTCTAACATTTATACATCATGTTCCATGAAAACAAAAAAATCTCACTGCAAGAGATTGTATAATCTGTGGGAATAAATTTGAGGTTTTTTAATAGAAATCGGTGGAAGTTGGATTATAGTTTTGCAAATTTTACCAACCGTCAGCGGGCACTGAGATTCAACAGGTCTTGCCATTTAGAAGCGTAGGAACACTTTAAATCAAGCAAAATTTGTACGATAAATTGTACTCATTTGCAAACTGTGCATTAGGTTGATTGTGATGATCGTTTGTAAGTGCTTAAAAAGTTTCTGAAGCTTTTTAAAAAATCCATTTTGTGCGTACCCTGCAATCATTGCATTGTACCCTGCAATCACTGCATTCCATGAGATAACCTCTGAACGTGCCTTTTCTATGTTTCAATATTTTGCATACATGTATACAAGAGCATTTCCAACTATAATATCCGAAAAAAATCAAATCTTCCGTGATGGTATGATGAATATCCATACCCTGTTCCAAAGCTCCCATTTTGGAACAAGGAGGGAAGATACTGGCGAAGGTTGTCTAATTTGGCTTCACACCTGCCAATTGCATTTTCTTGAAAGTTTCTAAAGCCTTTTCAACAAATCTATTTTGTACATATATCCTGCAATCATTGTTGTCCATGAGATGGCATATTTTTTAGGTATTCTGTCAAACAGTTCATGTGCCTTGTTAATGCTTTCACTTTTTGCATGCATGTCTACTAGGTCAGTTGCGACTATATCTGACAAATTTCCTCTTTATCATTTATTCTTCAATGGATGTCCATACTGTTCCAAAGCTCGAATTTTGTCATGGGTAGGAAGGATGCTAGCAAAGGTTGCAGAATTTGGCTTTAAACCTGACAATTGCATTTGCTTGGAAAATTTTCATCAGACAAATTTCATTAATCCATATTCCATTCTACATTATTCTATAATGTATGGAAGTGTGCCTTCTTATTTTCATTCTCTCTGGATACTTGGATCAATTCTCAGTCAGAATCTTACTTCCGCATTTCCCTCTTTCACATTTTCAGCCTTCTTTGCCAATTTTATGTGAGTGTATCTAAACTCTCAACTTTGCCTTTTGATTCTAACCCTTAATCTCGTTTATGCTTGAATTCAAGCAAGCACTTAGGAAAGGACATGATACTTATTAGAAGTCCAAAATGGTGCAGTAATCCTTTCCGTAAGGCAATGCTCTGGAAGAAGAAGAGAGTCCTCAAAGCGCAAGCATTGCAGTCTCCTGACCTTCAATTGTCCTCATCCTCACCAGGGGTTCTGAATGGCGGTTGGACACCTGCAGTTGTTAGTCCAAGAAAGCACTGCAGATGCCTCGATACCCAGATCCTCAGCAATTGGACTCTGTCATAGAGACATTGATCACCTTTCCTCTGGTTTTTGCAGGGTAAACTCTCAACTTTGCCTTTTGATTCTAACCCTTAATCTCGTTTATGCTTGAATTCAAGCAAGCACTTAGGAAAGGACATGATACTTATTAGAAGTCCAAAATGGTGCAGTAATCCTTTCCGTGAGGCAATGCTCTGGAAGAAGAAGAGGGTCCTCAAAGCGCAAGCATTGCAGTCTCCTGACCTTCAATTGTCCTCATCCTCACCAGGGATTCTGAATGGCAGGTGGACACCTGCAGTTGTTAGTCCAAGAAAGCACTGCAGATGCCTCAATACCCAGATCCTCAGCAATTGGACTGTCATAGAGACGTTGATCACCTTTTCTCCTCTGGTTTTTGCAGTTGTTAGTCCAAGAAAGCACTGCAGATGCCTCAATAACCAGATCCTCAGCAATTGGACTCTGTCATAGAGACGTTGATCACCTTTCCTCCTCTGGTTTTTGCAGGGAAGCTGGAAGAGATGCTCGGAGAAGCTGCTCTAGGTAAGGCTTTTCTCTTGCAAGCAGGGGACTGTGCAGAGAGCTTCAACAAATTCAATGCAAACAATATAAGAGATACCTTGAGGGTTCTTCTGCAGATGGGTGTTGTGCTCATGTTTGGAGGTGAAACGCCTGTAATCAAAGTAAGTACCTTCTTTTACCAAACATGGCATTTTTAGTTGCATGTTTGTTTTTATCTTTCATAGCTGGGAAAAAATGCAGGGGAAAACCATTAACGCATGCCAAGGAGACCATCGGGAAAATGACAGTCAATATGAGTTGAATCGTCTTGCTCGCTTTTCAAATACATTGAACCGTTGATTTCAATATTTAGATTGGGCTTCTCAAATAGGGAAACGCCTTTGGTGTAAAAAGCACATGAACATCAAATTTTCATTAGCAAAAATTGCACAAACAAGCCAGTTACACTCCAAAATCTGAACTTGTAATCCAGCAACACAATACCAACAAATCTTCAACCTAAATTGCTCAATTGAAATAATGCAAAATTGTTATACAGGCTGAATACCCCAAATAAATTGATTAAACTATGATAAACTCAAGAACTGAACCCAGTTGGGAGGTAAATTTCACTCCAATAATGTATACAGAAATAAACGGAATATCAAAAATAGCCCTAGACACGAACAAATACTTCAGACAAGATAGTTGAGCTCTAGATTATAATAAATCATTCGATAAATAGATCTTTAAACTCAGGTGCTATAATGCTTTTTACTTTTTGAAACTCTCAAAATTGATTGACTAGGGCAAGTATTTGACAGCTTTTCTAATAGTTTATTGGGGCTAAAATCTGTGTCTGACTGCCAAGCTGCTCATCAGCTGCCTTCTCTGCTTTTGCTCTCAATTTTGCCAATTGCTTCCTCCTCTCATATGCAACCTGAGACCTCGCCTTTCTCTTCTCTTCCAATTCCTACACAAGGCACAGGCAAAGGAAAATATTGATAACAAGCTAACAAAGTCAAAGTACAAGACAGCAAGACAAAACCAGAGTGCAATTTAATATGTTTTTGTATTAATTAAAATGTAACATGACTACAACAATTAGCAGCTATACCCAATACACTTGAGCCCTGATTTTTCACTAGGTCAAGACAAATTAGCTGATAGAACACCTTGAATGGAATGACTTCCAGTATGTAATACAAACTATTACCTTGATGGTGTCATAATGATGCCAGCCAACTTCATGAGAAAGCCTTCCTAGCAGACAGTACTTGTGGCCGGGTTGAAGCCTCAGAACTCTGAAAAGAATAAATGAACATTAAATTACTGTAAAGATGAAAAAAAATATAAATTAGATCAACTTTGCTATAAACATGTTCAAGATGTTCAAAGCAATTATCAACTCCATAAATCCCATCAGAATTCAGAAACAGACACTGCTACTATTCAGTTATTCCAAGCAATAAATAGTTCCATAAAATTTATTAGAATCTAGAAATCCAAGGCAAAATAAAAAAATTAATAAAAGGAGTAAGTGACTGGTAAAACCGCATTGCACTTACTTTAGTGCATCTGGGATGACCATTCTCTTTGTCTTGTCATAGGGTCGAGGAACTCCTTCATAAGCCTTTAGCCTAGCAAGTGCTAATTCACCTCGCTTGGTCTTGTGTGGAATCATTCTGGATAACATTTCAAGTTTGATATCAAGCATCTTCCCAAGGCACTAGAAAATCCATTCAATCATATAGCTAAAAAAGATCACATCAGTTACCCTCTAATTGTCCTCCAAAGAATTCTTGAAGGTGCCCTAAAATGAATGGGGCCATGACTTGGTTTTGTATTCATTCGCTTTCTCAAAAAGCGGAGGTACTTCATTTTCTGGCGAACAAGTCCACCCGATAAACAAATTTCTTCACATCTGACAACCACCTGCAGCATACAAATAAATGATAAATGTCCTTTAGACTTCACCCAGACACACTTCGGAGCAGTAATCTAATGAAAACAAGGTAACAATCGTATAATCGTCTAAAAGCCAAGCCCTAGATGCAATGAGTGCTACATGGACTATTAGTGCAGATGAGACATGGATTCTTGTGCATTTGTTTCACTGCCAATGAAAAGTCCTCAAAGGTTGTCATCTTGTCATTTGAAGTCCATCATGGTTCACAACTGTTATGAAATCCCATCCCTGCACTGGCCACTAAAGGCTTTATCTGAGCGTTGTACTTTCATTGTCTCTTAGTTGTACTTTTAGAACAATACTCTTGCAAGATTGCATTTGCTTTTACAAGGTCATATAGTGACCATCTTGATGAGAGCTATAATCCAAATGCCCTTCCAGATATTGATAGGATAAGCTTTACAAAAATTGTAGAAGATAATATCAAAGCTACAGGTTATATAAAGTGGATCCAGAGAGTTCCACTCGCAGTGATTTTCCTGTCAAATATTTCCTCCCATGTCACTTCAGAAACTACCTGGAATTGTTCAAAGGTTTATGGCTTCTCAGAGTCTATTTTTCATCTTCCATGTGCACAGCTCAAAAACCTCTCCCTAGCAACTCGTCCTTTTGTCTATCTCATTTTGGCAGTTCAGGCAAAGATATCCAAGCAAATTGCATGTATTGTTTATATTTTGATGTTATATGCAGTTCCTTCCTCTTTGACTGTGCTTTCATTCAGATAACTCTGCCTTATGGGACCTCTTTCAACCAAATCCTGTCACTGCCTTAAGACTGCCATTTTCATCAAGTAGACTTGAAACCCTTATCTGCCTTTACATGATGATGTTCACACCATCTTTTCTACAGTATTGCCCTTAAGGTTGCCATAATAGTTTGACTGTCCTCTAGGCATCTTTTAGACAATCATCACATACTACCGCCCACTATATCTTGGTTTGTCTTTTCGAACTATACTCTTGCAAGATTTCATTGAGCATATATTGTAGAGACTGACTTTTTTTTAAAGGTCTGCTTGACTGTCCTATTTTCCACAGTGCTGCACATCCTTTCATCACTTTCACTGTTCCCCGTGACATTTGCCCCTTTACCACATCTAACACTGTTCCTGTCGATACTCACTTGTAGTATTAACTTGTCTTTGTCATTGTGATTCATCCTTGTTAAGAAAACTCTTTAACATTTAATAGCAAACTTCAAGGTTGCAGGGTTTTGGGCTCTTTGATAATGTTGTTACATCTTTTGAAATTCTCTTTTCTCCTTTACTAACAGCCACATGACCGTCAAAAGCTTCTTCACTGAGCCATCATAACTTCAAAGGCATTATCATTTCTTAGTAACTATCCATTCTTCACATCCTCAATGTTTCTTGATTGATCGTAGCCTTTCATGACTGTTGAAAGTTTGACATGCCCAGTTTCCTCATGGCACTATCTTACATTTCTGCCCATGAGCACTGTGTTGAGTCTCATGCAACTTCACCAAACTGTTATTAATCTGATGCCAAGATCATGCCATCTTCTATACACTGTCCTCTGCCTTTTAATCTCATGGCTGTCATACAGTTAAACTGTCACTTCACAGTTGGAAGATTGCACAGTATTCATCATAGGTCTGCCCTTGTTCATAGGGCCATCTCTGTCTTTTATGTCCAAGATCACTGCCATCTTCTATAAACTGTCCTCTGTACTATCATTTAAAACAAGACAATAGGTTGCCATTTTCATAGAACATTGTGATCTCTTTGTCATGGCTATCCTTAGCATGCTGACCGTCTTCAGTTCCATCTCTTTTTACTGTGTAGGTAGCTGCAACAAGGAAAACTAACCCTAGAAAACTTCAAAGTAAGACTTCTCATATTTTTCTTCAAAGTGGGCATGAGACTTAGTGAAATCTGAAGATGCATTCTTTTGTTCCTGTTACCCTTCAACTTGCTCACTGTTCACTTTAACAAAAGTTGCCTTCAAAATACAGCTCATCTCCAACCCATTCTTCATTTTATCACCCCTTTATAGTTGTTCACACTTGCTACTACCATCATTTTCTCAAGACTTATTTTCTATAGCTGGAGGGGGTATCATCTTTAGTTTTGCTAGCAAAACAAGCATGTTTTTCACCTTGAAACCCTCTGTGCATGTTCCTACTACTATGACTAACCTCTAAATCTTAGCATGAGTGTCATTTTTATAGACCACAAACTCTTTATGACTTAGTGACGATCTTGACAGCAGTGCTTTCTAAGTGAGCTCTATCTTATGAGAGTTATCCTTTCACTCTTTAATGTCTTCATGCATCATGTCTTTCTTTGTGCTCAGTTGCTTCATCAAACTCCTTTGATCTGTTTCTCAACCCTTTTAACCTCACTGTCTTGTGCAAGGATGACTGTCATGATATGAAAACCACCTTCATTTGCTATGACAGTCAAAAAGGACATTTCCCAGGTCTGCACTATGGTCATTTGTAGACTTCTCCATATCTTGTAACTTAACAACATTGTTTACTGTCATGTCAATCTGCTATTTGACTGCCCTTTTGAAATCAAAATGCTGCCCCCTGACCATTTCCTTGGGGTTCTCTTCATTTTTTCTTTCAAAATATCACTCAATGACTTTGTTCATTGTCCTCTTCTTGCATGAAGTTTAATCTCTCACATGATTGTCCCTTACATGCAGGTATGAAATGATTGTGACAAGGTGCATTTTAAGAGAACTCTGTCTTTTGATCACCTTTATCATGAACTCTCTTCATGATAATTCTTGACTGTGATTTGTTCAGGTTGTCAATAACTAGCTTTGAATAGGGCTCCCATTATTGCAGCAGAAATCACTTCTATCACTCCTTCAATGTTGCTGGAAGATCATGTCATGAAGCAGTAAAAACCTTCAAATCACTGACTGCTATTAATCCATAGCTCTTTTAATTGACTTAAATTTTAAATTGACCAAATCCAAACTTGGAGGAGTTTGAACTTTAAAATAAAACACAAGAGTTGATTTAACTATAGATTCTACTCAATTGACCTCTACACATGTACCGACAGCAGAGATGTTGGAGAGTTAGTTGTATAAGGACAGAATACAGCCATAAAGATGAATTTTAACAAATCATTAAGAGAGCAAAAATCACAAAAGCAGGATCAAGCCATAGCACAGGCTCCAATGGGTCTACAAGGAAGTTAACTATATTTACACAAAAAAAACCTCAAAAATTTAAAATATCAATGTCCAATGGACCTTCAAATAAGTTAACTGTTTGGTCAAGTAAGGAATTAATCTATAAACAAGACAGAGAATCAAATTGTGTCTCCCTATTTAATATCTTTTTAAGCAAAAATTAATTGTTCTATGAATCTATGATAGATTAATCGTGAAAAAACCTAAGTTCAACAAGTTGGTCACATTATTTGTCCATGTCATTGGAGTGAGATGATAATGAGCAATATGATGGAATTGCCATGGAATGAATATCTTGGTAATCCTATCTGTCCTTGGATCATACTTTGCGTATACGTTACTAGATTCAAACAAAGTGCATTTCAGGTGTATGAAATTATCATGGATAATGAGTGGATGATGAGCATTTACATTATAAAGCTGACAACAATACCCTGCATAAACCAGAATGCTAAATAGCATATATCATGGCATAGTGTTGGAGAGAAAGCTTAGTTTCTTAATAATGAGAACACAAGTCATCAATTTCGAAATATAGAGTACTCAAGTGCTAAAACAATGTCTGGATTCTGATGTCGGAAATACATAAATTAAAAGGCAACAGCTGGCATAACCTTCCACTAGGCCGGGTCTGATAATCAGAAAAAAGATCCACTAATACAGTCCCGCAAATTATAACCAGAAAATTCTAGACAATCTAATATAATGGTGGCAAATACTTAAAATTCAAATTGAAAGCACTTAACAGTTTATTGCAGCATGCTATTGACAGAAAACTTAAAACTTTATACAGTAGAAGTTTTCAAACATCTGCAAAACGAGAGACTTTGCAGACAATGCAGATGACCAGCATGAATCTCTTGATCTCAGATATAAAACGCTTTGCGTAAACCCTAAGACCCTGCAGCTAAAATCCTTCAGTATTAGGATTTTAAACTATTACATTGTAGAGAGCAGTCATTTGGATCAGGTTCATGGGTGTTAACTTAAATAAACACATATTAACGACTTTAGCCCTTTCGATAAAGGGAAAGAATTTTGAAACAATAAAATCAGAGAAAAAAATTCTCACACAAAATTGAAGGCTTCGTTAGCCAAAGAACTTTAAATAAGTGCACGGTGATACCATGGACAAAATAAAAAAGGAAAAAATGGTTTTAAAAAAAAGGGAAAAAGAATAAGAAGCAGATGAAGAGAAGAAAGACTGATTGCATACCACTCGTTGGCCATTGAGGAGCTCCTTGGCCAGAATGGAGGCAAGGCGTCCAAGCATGTGGTGGCGTGCGTCCACCACAACTGCCTTGGCACAGATCCCTGATCCGCTCACCATTTTTTACTCTCCTCTCCTCTCCTCTCCCCTGCCGCGCTTCAACGCAATGCAAATCAGAAATATTTCAAACGTCAAACTAAGGTTTTAGGTTTCTTAATGATCGATGGAACTAGGGTTTGGTTCTCACGCCATCACCTGTTGCTCGTAGGTTGTTAACTAGCTTGTTTATGAATTGAATATAAATGAATTAGATTATTTTATGTTTACATAATCTTAATTTTTTTCTTCTTATATTATAAATTAATAATTTAAATAAAAGTTAAAATATGTAGAATTATATTATATTATATTTATTATTATTGAAAATAATTATTATATAAATTTAATGATTTTTAAATTTAAATTAAATTAGATATTATTATAATATTAATATATTTCATGCTATTAATATATTTAATTTATATTGTGAATAAATATATATATATATATAATCTATATATGTTAGTATAGTTATAAAGTCAATCAAGGATTGTCCAATCACATAAATAAAGAATTTCTACATATTTTACTCATATTTATATTATGTTTAAATTATATGATTTTATGTTTACATAATAATAATTTATTTTCTTATACCATTATCTATTTATTTAAAAGTTAGATTAAAAGTTAATTATTGATATTTATATTATATTATAATTATTATTTAACATAATTATTATATAAATTTCATTATGTTTCAAATTATATGAATTTAATTATTTAATTAAATTTAACTTCAATATAATATTATATTGTAGTATTATATTATTGTAGTATAATGTTTTCCTCCATCTCTTTTTCTTCTTCTTTCCTTTTCTTGCCTAAGTGTTTTGGGTTTTGGCCCCTAGCCTTACCCCTTTAACCCTTATCACTCTCTCTTGGTAAGCCTTAAGCCTTACCCCCAATCTTCGAAGCCCGATCAAGAGTTTTCAAGATTTGTCTAAGACTTGACTTGTAGGACTTCAGGGTTCAAGCTTCCCTCTTATCTATTTCCATCTTTTCATCATAGGAAGTAGAGCTTCCTCCCAACCTCGATCCCTGAAATCTCATCCCTGTCTTTCAGGCATCGAACTTTCATCTTCTGCCTTTCTTCCTTCCCACTTTCACTCCTTCAAAAATTTAGCTAAGTATCAAGTTTTCAGTCTTCGGGCTTCAACTTTCTCGTTTACCTCTTACCTTTCTTTGGTAAGAGGTAGCTCATCCCTCCAACCTCTGATGGCTCCTTCCAAACTTTAGCCTTCGATCTGCCCTTTTACCCTTTTCGTGTCTGCGATAAGGTGCAAGCCTCCTTCCTAACCTCCAAATCCTAAAAAGGGTGACCTTTTGGGACTTTGTGGTTCTCTCCTCCCTCTTCCTTCTTCTGCCTTCCTTTGGTATATGGTAAGCAATACTCTTGAGGTTCAATCTCTAATGGTCCAATGTCGATGTGCACAAAGTATGAAGAAGGACCAATGCTAAATCCCCGATGGAGGTTGCTTTTTCGGGTTTTAGACCATTTAATGCATTGCAAAGGTTTCCTTTCAGGCTCAATGCCTCAACCTTTCCACAGATTTGGCGTATTTTTTGGGTGATGCCATTAATGGATGAGCAACTTTCTCACCCGCTTGTTCAATTTTTTGAGGCTCAAGGACATCATTTATTGCACTTCTTTACTTCTACAGATGATCTCATGGGCACCCATGCTCATTTATTTCTGATTTTTGTCCTTATTTTCTTGCCCCATGCTCAAATGGTTGATTTCATAAGGGCATTTTGGAGGATTTTTGTTGCAATTTTTATTGTTGAGTATGTTGTGCATGTCCAGGGCTCCTCTCTAGTGTAGATTTCATGGATGGATCTCCTCAATCTTCCTCGATCAGACCTTGCTAACCCAAGTTAGGGTTAGCATTTGGTTTGGGGTTTTCAGTTATGCTTGCACTTTAAAAGAAACACTTGTAATCATTCCAAGTGGTTCTTCCTTTGGGTTCTGCCTAATATTTTCTCTTGTAGACTATGTATTTTACATTTCTGTAACTATAAGATTGGCTTTCACACCTTTATGTTAATAAATCAATCAATAGTTTGCCTCTTCTCAATGCTTGTATCTTGTGTAACACTTGGTGCCTCTTGTTGGAAAAACAAGGACAAACAATTGAGAGGGGGGGTGAATCATTTGTCATAGAATATTAAAACTTTTCAAACCTTACTTTACTTAATCTCAGATCTGATGAATGAATAATAAACCATGAACAATCAACACATCAGAAACACAAAAAACACCAATATTTTTATGTGGAAACCCTGTTAAGGGAAAAACCATGGTGGATGTTAGTCCATAATATTATAGCCTATTAAAATTATAATGAGAAAATAATGGGAATGCACATGCATTCAGACACACTGCCTAGAGCTCACTGCTCAAATACAAGAGGGCTCACTCCCCAACAATACAACACTATGGATTAGATCCACAAAGTATGAACTAAAGGAATAACTTATACACAAGCCTGATTACAGTTCCAATTAAGCACAGAAAAACCTTCTTCACTCTTTGCTCAACCTTCTTCTCACTCTACTCTACAATCAAATGATAAGAACACTATTTGCACATCTGCAATTTCTCTAGCACACATTCACTCTAATGCACACACTAACTTCGCTCAAACAATCGCTCTTATATATCCACAACATGAGATTTCATCAACAACTTAGTCGACTAGGAAATATAAAACATATTTTCAAAGTCGGCCAAATAACAAATAAATTTGCAATGTGAATCCACCAAGGTCAGCCACAACATAGTGGAGACACAAAATAACAACTCCAACACAAAAATATTTCAATTAGTTCTACCTCGAAGATCCACCACACTACTACCATCATGTCAACCAAGAACATGAAAAATCAAACATACAGAGAAAAATCTTCGACCACGAACACACCGATCAATGTGGATATACCACAAAGATAGAGCATGATCTAGAAGCATCCAAAAACAACAGGAACTAATAGAGAAACATCCACAGCACCAAAAACATACAAACTTCATTCACGAACACTAACATAACACACAGAAATACTGGGTGATCCCACAATAGTAGTTTACAATTTTTGGCCAAACTGGACAATGATTTCTTTTTTTTTAAACTAAATCTTCACATTCAAGCACCTATAGCAGTTAAAACGTGAGGAATTTGAAGATGATGCAAACTAGAGTCTTGTCACATTTTGTCTGTAGATTCTAAAAATATTATTTTCAAAAATTTTGGAATCAGATTGCACTTCTTTTTCCACCTCCCACGAAAATTGGTTTTTTTCAAAAAACAACATTTTTAAAAAGTGATGCACACCGTATAACGCATAACTTTTTTTCCTTGAAAGATAAAATTCCAATTCTTTCGAATTTAGATTTGTAACTCCGATATCTAGTGCTTCCACTTGGTTAGATAGTTTTTTATTGAATATTTTTCTTTAATCAAGTTTCAAAGTCAAATCAATTACAATTCAGGACATATTAGTAGGTATAGCATAACTTTTACTGTATGTATCGAAATTCTTTTTTTTTTCGATCAAGGACTCCAATATCTGGTGCACTCATATATTTTCCAATTTTTTTTTATAATCTTCTATTTTTCCACATGTGCAGAGCAAAGAGTTATGTTTTTGGTGAAAAACCTATATTTAATAAAACTTAAAAACAAATAAATAATATAATCAAAACATATTAAAATTATATTCGTTGGATAGCTCATTTGAGGGAAACCTAACACCAGTTGGGTTTTTGAGATCTCCTCCATTTTCATTCTCAAATTGAGCTTCAAAGTGCAAAATTTTGAGCAATTTTGGTGCCTGAGAGGATGTGGGTGAAAATAAGTGGGTTCAGTCGAACAAAAAAATAATGTTCGGTCGAATGGGGGTTTGACTGAACCCATTTAACATATAATAAAAAAAAGATTTGAATGGGCTTCGGTCGAACATTCTAAAGGTGTTCAGTCGAACCCCCTCTATTAAAAAATAATTTTTAATATAAATATAAATATAAATTATATTCTTTTTAAATTATGACTTGAGAAAGAGATATGGAGGGAGTGGGAGAGAAAGGGAGAGTGGGGGTAGGAGGGAGATACTTGAGAGAGAGAGAGAGGGGGGAGTGGGAGAGAGATAAAGGGTAGGGGGTCTTAGGGTTTAAGGGTTAAGGGTAGAGGAGCTCG
>VDFB02105651.1:0-50048 GCA_007258455.2 Sequoia sempervirens | reverse complement strand
ACTTCACTACGTTTCAAATAAGGATTGAAAGCATATATGTGGGTTTACATGCAGCCAAAAAAAGTGAGGGATGATGCTATCAAAGATTCTTGAACTTAAGAATTTTCCATGGAACAAATATGTACATATAATTGTAATTTAGGCAAAATGATTTTAAAAAAACTCACTACGTTTCAAATAAGGATTGAAAGTATATATATGGGTTTACATGAAACCAAAAAAAGTGAGAGATGATGCTATCAAAGATTCTCAACTTAAGAATTTTCCATGGAACAAATATGTACATATAATTGTAATTTACACAAAAATGATTTACAACTATGTACAAGTTACTATAAGTTCTCATTTGAACATGTATAGGGTTACAAGTGAACTTGAAAACCATGGATATAATCTAAGTCAAAGATTCTGGTTCAGCCCGCTGTTCAATAACATGTAGAATTTTTTTGATGATCATCACTATCTAGTCTCCATTTTCTTCGGCCACGTGCATGTGGAACTGCATGAAGATGTAGTGGTAGAAATTATTGAGTGACTATATTGATATACCTTGTTATCAGGTTGATAGTCAACAAAATGAATCCCATGCTAAACAACTTTGACTTGTTTTAGATATGTCCCTTGCACTACAACAAAACCTAAGGTAAGACATATGAACGTGTGCAACATTTTCATGCTCAAGGTTTGTATAATATATATTTAATGTTTATAATGTAATGTGCACATGTGAATACAATGTATATATAAAAAATTTAAATTCAAACTCAATGCTGGGAAATGACATTCCATCACTTGTTTTAGGTTTTGTTAGCTTATTCCTCTCTTTCCTCGCGGTAATGCAATAAATAATAGCTAACACCTTCATGTTTCTAGGCTCATTATGACTCAAAAATCTCTTGGTACACCAAATTTACACAAAAAATTCTAAAAATTAGGAAATGTCTCTAAAGATCATTAACTAGATATATATAATATTTAAATTATTGGAAAACTTACACATGTGTACCTTTTCTAACCAATCTTGAAATATGCTCATAATTGAAATCAAAGGAATGTCTTCAACCCTTCTTCCTCAAGCATCATATGTTTCAAAACAACTAGTGGCACCGGTGATCCCATTTACCAACATATCCAAGTTCTTGATTGTTGCATGCATAATTAGAGTTTCCCTCAATGCACTCGGTGCAAAAACAAGAGTAATCCCTTGTGTCTAATATCCATCCATGGTGACTATCTAAACTTCTAACACAATGCAAAGATCTTGTTTTCTACCCTCTTGCATCCATCCATCGTGATCTTCTATCCACACACCTAGATACATATGTACAAATAAAAACTTATGTGAACAAATATGTATATATATATTTTAAATTTAAATAAATTCAAATTTTGATTTAATGTAATTTATGCATACCCGAGTATCTCCCAAAACATCTCCTATGTGGAATGTGTCATTTTGACCACATTTGATGCAAACTTTTTCTTGCAACTATTCAACAACATCATGTGCATTGTCTAGATGATCTTCCTCGATAACCCATTTTGATGCTTTCTTAAAGCTCATTTGATGCAAGCTCCTCGCTTCCTTCCATGCTCACCCTTTCCATGCCCACTCTAAAAAAACTCCAAACATGTGGTATTTTGTAGATTTTATGATATCTACAAAGTGCATAGAATGGTCGTGAAGATTTGAATTGTGTCGCACATCCATCTGACCATACAAAATGATTTTCAAATTTTACACCCCTGCTTCTCAAATTGTCAAAAAATATTGTAAAGCAATGTTGGACAAAAAGTGTGTCATGCTCTTTATCATCACTAATATAAAAGTGATATTCCTTCTTAATGGCTCGTTCTTCATCTATACTCTCAACACCATCCAATTCTAATTGTGCATGTCAATAACACACATGAACCATAATAGTGATTTTCTTTGAAAAGTAATACTCTGGTTGTTTCTCCTTTTGATGTACAAAGGAGTAATTTTCTGCAAAGTCAACTACTGATAGAACTGTTCCACGTGGGAAAATATCTCTCAATGTTTGGAATTGTTGTGCTTGCCACTTAGCAAAAAAGGAATGATGTATATATGGTCGTATCAATTTTTGAAAATCTTCCATAAATTTTCCAATGGGAATCTCCTCTTCTACATAGTTCAACCTTGTGGATTCTTTCCCAAAATTTGTTTGCAACTTGACATACTTGTACTTGTGTCAGTAAAATATGTGAATAACTAATAAACCACACTTTATCAATGAAACATTACATCAAAGAGAATCCAAATAACAATCTATGAGAAATTGAAACAAATAAACTCTCTAAAAATAATACTTACCTCTTGCAATTTATTGTCTTTGTTAGGTCAGTATCCTCAATTCTTGAAGGAAATTTAGCCAAATTTCCACATGTCTCACAAATTCCTTTTATGCAGTTTATTTGATTTCCATTTTCATGATCACATAATATAGACTTTATGAACAAACTTGTCTCTTTAGGAGGTGCATTTTGAAATCGACATCTTTCTTCTCTCATCTTTTGAAACACCTGATAGTAGAGATCAAATTCATTATGATAACGACAACAAGTTTCAAAAAACTTGTTTATCTTCACATAATATGCCTTTAACCTTTGAAACATTGTTTGCCTAATATTTATACGAGGATATGTATTACAAAAGTTCATATACATCTCAAATTGTGTTATGTCTAGCCAATGTTTGATATGATTTTCATAAATACTAGGTCCAATCTTGTGTCTCATAACATCTCTAGTATTTGATGATGGACGAGTCTGATCATGCCAAAAACCTGAGACCAAGTTCCTAACAACATCTTCAATCCTGTCAGAATGGGGAGCTCTACACATAATTGCCCAATTTCCTTTTAAACTATCATCCAAAAACTTTCTCTTTTTCTCATATTTTATCAATGTGGTTCTACTATAACCAATTTCAATTGAAAGTGCAGACATTTTTCTTTTTCTTGCTATATCTTGATGTACAATAGATGTCAACATCACCCTTCTTGTAGTGGCCTTATCCACTAATCGAGATCCTTTCCCAATGGAATCTAAACGCTTTTTAATATTTTGAACAGTATTTTTTTGTAATCCCATGTGTTTCTTCTTATTTGATGCCGAATGTACACCCAACAATTGTAATGACTCTTTAAGCTCATCACGAAGAAGTAAACGTGATAACAATTGGGTTTTTTCAAGTGTATCAAGATGATTGAAATGATGATTGATCATTCCATTTACAGATTTAGTCATTGACCTCTTTCTCTTATTATAAGGCTGGTTAGCATAATATTTCAATTTCTCCATATCCATTTCAAGTAAATGATCTAAATTTCTATGAGAAATTTGTTTCCTCACCTTCTCAACTAGTTTTATATGCTCATCCATACCAGTAGGAGGAAATGATCCTGACCCCTCTCCAACATGCATTGTTTGAACTTGTGCCTCCTCCCTATCTTCAAGGACCGTGCATTCTTGAGCGGATTCATTTGATCCAATGTCTAGATTTAGCTCAACTTGAGCATGAAACCTTCTTGCTTGTTGAGCCCTTCCTACATGTCACAAAATATTTTGCAAACAAAAGTGAGAGATTATGTTATATAAGTGAAGTTTATGTATGCAAGCAAACAAACTGATAAAATATGATGCTATAAGTGAGAGAAGTTTGTGCTAGTTTTATATGCTCATCCATACCAGTAGAAGGAAGTGATCTTGACCCCTCTCCAACAAGCATTGTTTGAACTTGGGTCTCCTCCCTAACTTCAAGGTCCATGTGTTCTTCAACGGATTTTTTTGATCCAATATCTAGATTTGGCTCGACTCTAGCTTGAGGAATCCCTAGAGCATAAAACATAAAAACAATTTGAGAACATTGAAGTGATGAAAATAAAAGACCAAAGACACAAAACACAAATATTGAAACAAAAAGAATTGGCTTAAGGAATTGGAGTCAAGGATCATATAAACATTGCAACTTGCATGGCCAAGATGACTTGAGGACATTTAAAAGTATTTATAGTCATTCAAGTGCAATGCCATGGTTAGAAACCTTCAAAACAAATGTGTGTTAAGATATAATTTAAAGAATAATCTATCATATATAACTATTATTCCTTGGCACCATATAGCTTGAGTTTTGATGTATACATGTGTTAGTCTCTAGAAAACCTAACATTGCATTGGCTTTAAGTATAATTTGAGTTCTAACTTTCAAATAATTCTAGAGCTTAGAGTTGGGCATTTATTAAAATATTTTAAAAATATTTTTAAGGAACTATTGATCACCAACATCAACATTAGAATGCTATTTCATCAGACATGAAGGTGTAGTTTCATGAATAATTTCAAGAAAATTGGTTTCTTTCAAAGTGAAAGTTAGAATATATAGGAATTTGTAGCTTACAAAATAATTAATGTGGCTGGAAAAATTATGAAAATCAAAGTGGCATAGTGAGGGACACAAAAATTTGGTTGCTCATTGAGAACTAAGCATGTATTGAAGTACACTATCATTTTCTTCATGAACAAAGTAAAGAGAAAATTGTGTAGATGCAATACTCAACAATGATAATGTGATGACAAAAACATTAAACAAAGGTATTGGTAAAAGATAAGTGTAAGGTTTGTAGGAAAGGATTTAATATACAATATTTTAGTTTAAGAGTACATGTTAAGTTGGGGTATTGTAAGTTGAAAAATGGTCATACATTAAACATTTCTAAATTTAATAAGAAAGCCAATGCAAAATGTATGCACATACAAATTTATGTTTAGGTGTACTAACCAAATTATTGGGTGGAGTAATGCACAAATTATGGATTCCATCCCATCAAATGAATACTCATGTTTTTTCAAAGTAAAAGTCCTAAACATACACTTGAGAGTGAGAGAGAGAAGAAACAAGCATCTACCTTGTTTCTTTCTATGATAATTTTCCAAGTTTTGTTCACGCCTCTTATGTTCTTCTTTTGACAATTTTCATTGAGACGCATTTTTTCTTTTTCTTTGTTGTCCCATTTTCTTCTTCAACTTAAAGATGACTCAAAACAAGTCCTCTACCAACTTAGTTACAATTATCCTCCAAAATTTTCCTTGATTGATAAAAATGAAAAGTTGTCAAGCCCACCATTTGCCTCCGATAAATGTGCAAAAACTTCTTCCAAAAATCAGGCTCCAAATGATATAAATGACAATTAATCTTGCAATTTGATATCCAAAATAATGAAAAATAAGCTTCTATTTATATGCATATCTAGGTCAGAAAAAATTATTCTAGTGTACATGGAATAACTAGATCCTAGTTTAAAATGAATCAAGTAGTAAACAAACAAGTTATTTCATTGTGGAGTTTGTTGTTATTTAATTCATAGGTATGCACAACATATCTAGTAATTTTAGAATTTTGTTAAAGTGTCAAAAATGTATATTAGAGGTATAATTTGAATTTAATTTTTTTAATTATATTTGAATTGAATTTCAAGTTACTTGTCAAAAATGTATAATAGAGGCATAATTTGAATTAAATTTTCTTCATCATATTTGAATTGAATTTCAAGTTACTTTATCAAAAACGTGATAATAGAGGTATAATTTGAATTAAATTTTCTTAATTAAATATTTGAATTGAATTTCAAGTTACTTGTAAAAAATGTATAATAGCTCGATATAATTTGAATTGAATTTCAAGTTACTTGTCAAAAAAATTATATCTTGTTCTCAACTCAATGGTTCATGTTGCTTAAGTCATTTTTAAAAAAATATTTATTGTGATCAACATGAATGAACTTAATTATAAAGTGGCATTGATTTCCCTAAAATTCTACTAGAGATCAAATGTATATTGAATATAAGGAAATGTAAGTTGTAAGAGATCATAAAATAAGAAAACATGTATGTATATGAATATTTAAAGCAAATGCATACACATATTATGTGTAAACATGTTTAAACCATAAGCAAACACATGTACATACATGTAAAGGGATTCAATACATATAAACATAACACATATTATAAGCAAAGAGACAAATGTATGTATATATCATATAAGAAAATATATGTACATATCATATAAGAAAAATGTAAATTAAAGATCATCAAATGTCGAATACTCAAGATCAACAAATAAGTAAATGTATGTATATCATATAAGAAAATGTAAGTTAGAGATCATCAAATCTCAAATACTAAAGGTCATCATGTATAAGCAAATGCATGTGGTAAAGATCAAAAATCTAGTGTGCATGGCCTAATATGAATGTCTATTCCTAGTCGAATGGCCATCTGAATGAGAACGGTCCTGCTCTGATGGATGTGTTGAGCCCTACAAATAAAATTGTGTACAAGATGTGTTAAATACATATAATTTATATTAAATAAATTTTATGAAAGTTATTTTTAAATGAACTTGTATTTTTAAATATCAATCTAGATCTATGCATACATAAATATTGCATGTACATATACATGTGTGATTATATAAAAATGAAAAACTCACATGTCCACTGGCAGTAAATTCATCCACAGAGTCACATCAATCACGCACACGATCTAGACCAAGGCTAGAGCGACATGAGGTATGTCCACTTGTAACAATATATATACACATATATATCAACTTACATGAATATCTAGTTAAAAAAATTAAAAAAGAATGAAAAAAGAATTGAAACATGCACACATACATGCACATCATCTGATATCAGATGACCTAAGTCCTCCTAAATAGTCGCCCACCATATCCACCAAATGGTCAAGCAACGAATCAACATCTGCATCCATCTGATCTATCCCATGTCATGCCAAAAATGATGAATGTAGAGGACTATGAAGGTGAGATGGCATCGACGATGATGAACCAAAACCAATCAACATATCAGTAAAACCCATAGTCTGTATAGCTGTCGAATGAACTATAGGTGGATCCTAATGTGCACTAGTGCTCAGCTAAGAGTGATGGGATCCTGGAACTGAACGACCTCTGCATCTCAAATGATCTCTAACATGCTCTATACCAATCCCATTATCTGATGCAATGTTGGCATATGCCTCCAACAGGTCCTCAGCCAAACAATGCAGAGTCATGTGTGACATATCTCATGTAAGTGCATCAAGCTGTGTAGGAGTAGGGATGCCAACCACTGTAAAAGGATCCATGGTGGTCCACTGTGCTAAAAATAGTGTGGATCGGGAATGTCTAGACATTAAATACTGACCTACACGATCATCAAATATCCTAGTTGTGGCAACCGCAATGTCACCTACAATGTCAATTGCTTCCTTTTGGGAAGCAACGACAACCTCATCTGCTATGGGGGCTAGAGTTGGGGTGAAAGCAGGAGACCTCTCACCAACCAATACCCTAAACACTAGGGGTGATCTATCTATTTGACGATAGGTGGGACTATCAGCAATCCTCCCACACCCTTGACCAACATATGGTGGAATGTCCAGGTAGTTAGCTTTGAGGCCCAAATGGACCTCAGCATACAACTGCTGAACAAAATACAATGGAATCTGGTCATTGTTTGGGTATAGACCATGTGCTGCGAGAAATCGTGGGTAGATCAATGAGGCCATAGCATGATTGACACATCTAGTGACCTGGTATCCCCTAACCTTACGTACATTTTGATAAAATAGAAAACAAGTGGCTTTTATCATTACTTTGGTGACACTATCCTGTATTTGTTTAAGGGGAACGTCACCATGTACTTCTTCCCGCATGCGGGAAAGAATAGTAGTCACTCTATCTAAGGAATATGCACTAGTTCTCTCAAGTTCATCTTTTAGTTTTTTGAGACTATGCAATATTAACATGCATGGTTCACTATATATCCCCGGGTTTGCACCCTTTGCTAATGAATCTCTCAATTTTTTAATCTCATTACTAGTATTTGCAAACAAAGAATCTAGCCCAGGTGGAACATGATCTGCATTTTCCATGTTATATATATATGTGGAACATGATCTACATTTTCCATGTTATATATATATATATATATACAGTACACCTAAAAGAGAAATGAGACTTTGGTAAATAGTATATCTAGATAAAGAGAATACAAATCTAAAATAGTTGTAATAATTCATCTACTCATAAATAATATTTTCATACCATTAATAATTTAAAAAGAATTGGAAGACAACTATAATCTATAACATAGCATCCTTAAATGGTTCAAATTTTAAATGAAATGATGAAAGAAAGAATAAGAATACAAAGATCAGTATAAAATTATTTGAAAATAATTGGGGATAAAAATATTTAATCTAATAGTTGTTAACATAAATGAACTTCAAAATAGGATTATGTAAGTGAAAAAAAATTCTATTGCCTTCATTGAACCTAAATTTATCTAGTTAAGATATGTCTAAAATTAAGAATTCACACTAGAATATCAATATTCCATAAGAATCTCATAAAGAGGATGAATTTAATGGAAGATAATATAAAATCCTCCATATGAGGATGAATTTTATCATTACATTATGAGTGAATCATCTCAATTATATATATAGCCAAGATATCAAAATTATAGATTGGTTAATCAAACATAATTTATCATATTTTATATGTATAAAAGTTTAGATACCATCAAACTATTTAAACTTATAGATTGCATAAAGCTATAAATTGAATCGTTAAAACTAATTTCCTATTAAGAATCAAATCTAATGCTTGACTTCATATTGCATAATTGTTATAAATATCTCACTAATTCAACCATACATTTTATATATATGTCAAAAATCTATAATTGTTATGCCCATAATTTTCAATACCTATATCTTGACTTGGATCTCCTTCAACTAGATCAATTAAAAATTATTTGTAATGTTGGAGGAAAATGGATTTAATATCAATAGAGTTGTCATGGAACTACCTCTCTTGATCAACGATAGATATTATCCACTCTCGAGAATGTAAATATGTTCAAGATAACTAAAAAATAATTTGTATCCCTTATATCCTTTCATCCAATGTAGCCTATCTCTTAATTGAGATCCTCTACCACAATTAAGTTCAAATCTTCTAAGTTTTATTTCAACAAAAGCAACCACTCATTGTAGAAAAGTTATTAGTAAGTGCTAAAGCCAAAACAAGTTTTTTTTTCTATTTGGATCCATATTTTTTTTCCATTCTAGATCTCTTTCTAGCCATATTCTTATTGTAAGATCATAGTAAGGTAGTGCAATAGATTTAATCGCATCATTCCACAATTGTATCCACTTACCATTTTGATGAGGTCTAGGAACATCAACCAAAGGGATATTGGGGAAGCAAGGTGATCAATTTGATTAAGGTGGGAAGTGTTGAGCTTGAAGGATAGATTACTAGGTATAAGGAATAAGAAGTTTGAAAAGTTTAAAGAATTGGGAGGTGATATGTGAGATAGGTTTAATAGAATCTACTTAAATAAGGGTGTTTTGTGGAGAGGGGACAATGGAAAGAGAAATAACTAAGTTTTAATCTATCAATACAACTAAGTTTCCTTAGTTCACCATCTCTTTAGTTGGTCCAAGTGAACTAGTGATCAATATAAGAATATTTTTTGTCTAAAATGGGATCTAAACCCCTCATGGTATTTCTAGTTAGGATGTAGGAATTCACCATTTTTTAGAGAGTTTATGAGAAACCAACTTGTATCTTGGCTTTTCTTTTTTTTTCCACCATATCATATTCACCTCCTTGTAGCCATTTAGTCATAGGGAGGGCATAAAAATCCATTCCCACAATTTAACTTGAGATGAGGAGTCATTAGGCATACAATAAAGAAAAAATGAATAGGTATTCCTTGGATTAGTCACTGTAAGCACTAAACACAATTGTTGTTGGGATCCACTCCTCAATAGATGATAAACTTAGCCAAGTATTGGGAAAGGTGGGTCAACTTTGCATCCTAATATTTTTATTTATTATTTTGTCCTCATATTAGGAAATGAGGCATCTCACTTTGTGTTGGTAGTTATTTGTCATTTGTTGAATGCTTCAAGGGAGGTGTCTAAGATGTTCTAAATGCATACAATATTATTATAGCTTTATAAGATGAAACCCTCTTATGACATATTCTTATGACATTTAAGAGCATGACTATAGAATATTTATAGTAAAGTATTGACCAACATTATGGAAAATCATAAGAAATATTTTAAGAAATAACAAATGTGTCAAGGAAAAAGATGTGGACATTTACAAGAACCTTTTTTTTTAAGCAAAATGGGAGACCACTTATAATTTTATTTATATATAATATTTTACATATAGCTGGTTCAAGCGGACATACTGGTGGGAAAGAACCAGCAAGAAAACCCCCAATTGTAGTATGAGTAACAAATTTTACAAAATATCAAAAAGACCAGTGAGGTCTTAATACAAATGACCAATTGTCTGATTAAAATGTTACAAAAGCACATTGGTTGAATACATCAGTACATATGCACATTCTCTTATGCACCCAAAATACCCAAAAGAAGACATCATACTAGATATACCTGTGACCCAAATACATAACACGGTGGAGATTACAAAACCTTACTAAACATAAGACTGATAAGCTAGGAAGCCACTTTCAAAAAGATGCAGATTTTCCACCAACATGTTGAAAGCCATTAACCGAGCTTTCTTTTGTTTCCACTCGTTTACCTTTGTGTTGGTGATCATGCTCAAATGAAGGTTTTGATTTGTTTTAATATCAGGTGCATAACGATAACAAAATTTCTTTTTGGATGAAGATGGAAGTTGCAAATCATGAATGCAAACATGACTTCTCAAGAAAGAAATGGCATGATATTTTCTTTTTAAATCATCAATCTCCTCCATGGAAATGACAGATCTGTATCTGTTTAGAACTTGGTAGAGATGTGAAGAAGTGTCATGCATTGTGGATAATAACATTGCTTGGAATATGTGAACATAGGTCTCTTCTTATGAAACAAAACCTTCTTTGAATAATTAACATTAGAAATTAATACAGTTTGGTGAGCATATTGTATAATCACACTAGAAACCAACAATGGAAGATTGAGAGTCTCAACTAAGAATTCCACCCTATAGATAACATTCATACTAGAAGCCAACAACTAAAGACCAAATTTCATAAATAAAGTTCATGTGTTATATATCATGCCTTTGAGGGGTCCACAAGTACCATGAGCCTTTTTAAATCCTTCTCCATCTAAATGCATCCATTCCAAGACCATTGGGAGGTGGCTATACAATATGAGCCAACTATTAATTTCTAATGTTAATTATTCAAAGAAGGTATATAAATTATTCTAGCATCTCAATTTCTCATACATCTTAGTCAATTTCTCAATGTACATGAGTTCCATATATTTGTAAATTTTTCTTAATATAAAAACACATTTTATTTCATTAAAATTAACCTATCTATTCCATGTTACAAAGGATGCTCTTATTTTAAATTATAAGTATATAATTCAAAATTAATTAGTAATTTTCAAGATAGAGTACACAATTTCTTTAGTTAAAATAAAATAATATTCTTATTTCCATGTGAGAGTTATGTAGAATGGTAGTTTGATGTCTCAAAAATATTTCTTTCATATATACTAAATTTTTATCATTGTACATTATGAGTGAATCATCTCAATTATATATTCAAGCACATCAAAAATTTATAGAGTGGAAAGAAAAATAATCACACATTTATCATATTTTTGTAAGGTGTTCAAAAAGACTAAAAGTTTCCCTAGAAAGAACTAATTAAGGAATTAAAAAAATGGAAAGTGTCCACCTCATTGTATGTTGACCTTTCCCATATAAAAAGATCATGGAAATGCTAAATGAGTTGATATAAGAATTTTTAAGAATGAAGGCACAAAATTCATAACATTAATCCTAAAAGCAACAAGAAAGGCAATGAATAAAATCTTCCTAGTTATTTTGAAAGAAACTTTAAAAGGTTCTAAATCCCCTTCACACCCCTTTCTAGATGAAGATAAAATAAATAAGTTACCAAATATTTCTTAGAGTTTAAGGTGGTGATTTTAATATGATTTGAGAATAAATAAGATAAATTAGATTAAATCAAGTTTTGTTGTAAAGGTGATGAATTTTGGGGGAATAAGATGAAAATCATTTTGAACCTAGTTGACTCATTAAATGGCAATAAGATAGATTTTAAAGGGGCTTTATTTAAAATATGTAATAGTTAGATATGTACTAATACATTATATTCTCTATTAGATAGTTATTTCTTCCATAAAAATTTCTTACAATCTTATAATTTATTAATAATAGTGATGTGTTCATCCCTAGACACTCTTTGATAACTACACTATTAATGTTTCTATTTTTACTAGAGGATACTTTAATTGAAAAGCATGTAAAGAGGAAGGGTTAGTTAACCTTGATATTAATGCAATGAAAGGTGGGATTATCTTGATGGTATCAAAGTTATCTTAAATATATATTGAAGATTTTTCTTCTATGCCTGAACACATTTAGTGAAATATAATGAATATGTGTTATCCTAGAAAAATATGTATAACATTAATGATAAAATTTAGACTTTAAGTTGAAAGAAAATGTCAAATATTTAGAATAAAAATGGTGGGGATGGAATACAAGCTTCAAGAATCTCCTTGTAATAATTAATTGCAATAATAAATGATTAAAACTAAACACGAATGGATATGTCACCAATAATTTTTAGATAAAAGGACTAAAATTAGAGCCAAGATATCTTAGTTCAAGTATTAGGATAAAGGTATCAAATTCTTATTCAATGTAAACATAGCCAAGTTTGATAGATAAAAAGTTGGCCCCATTAATACTAGGGGAGCATTGTCTAATGAGATTAAGTTGACACTATTCAATTTTTAGAAGTTAGAACCCTAACATTTATATGAGGCTTGTAAAATAGAACCTTATTAGGAAGAGTAGGAGAGGAGAAATGAACCCATAATAATTATACTTCTACAAATAAAAATAATAATAATGTTTAACCATTTCAAAATGTTAAATTTGTTTCACTATGATGATCAATAGCTAATTTGTACAAGGAGGCCACAATTTATACGGAAATGAAGACTACATAAGAGGAGAATTTATAACATAGTAGCTTGGTTGTAGTTGTTTCTTTAGCATTAACTATTTTCTCTTTTTTCTTTTGTTGTTGAATATTTTATTTGATCTCTTAAAACTTATCAATGGTACTTGTCTTCATAATGATTATTTTCTTCTTTTTCAATTATTCTCATCGTAGAAGGAATACCATTTCAATTTAGAGTAGGGAGAAATGTATTTTTCTTTTAAAGTATTTAAAATACTTTATTTTGTTCCTCTTAACCCTTCCACCTTGGAAAAAAAAATTATCCAACCACTTTGAATCTCCTTATATTAATCAATTTACTTCTATGATTTATGTATGTGTTTTTATGATTTACTTTATCCTTTCAATTTATTCATGATATACTTTAATATAGTTATACAAGTATATAATAGTTTTTCATAATTGGATATGCCTTAAGAAACTCTTTAAACATGAAATTATTTGATGAGGGAAGATATGAATTAAGGTTATTCTTTCTTACTTACCTCATGCTCATCCATATTTTTTGTCCATAAATATCTCAAATCAAATTGGATTTTGCAAAGAGGATAGCTATATTTTAAATATTCGCCCTTAGTCAAAGTCATTTATTTTCCTTCTTTTGAAATAAATTTAAAATTGATTTATGTAATTTAATTTTTAATAGCTCTGAACATGGATATATGAAGAATAGTTTTAAATAAATAAATAAATATATATATATATAGTAAAGTGGACATATTTTTATATTTTCCTAACACTAGAAAATTTAATAATACCTTCATTCCTTCTAATCCTAATAGAACTATTTTATTATACATTTCATTCAAACAATCTAGTTTCTTTCCTCTAAATTTATTCTTCGATTCATACATTTAGTTCACCAACCATTTTTGGAGTGATGTCATAAGACTCAAAGGAAAAATATGAAGAATTTTATCCAAGTTTCCATTGTATGCACCCTAAACTTTATATCATGAACTCGCTTGATATAATTTCTCAAATAAATTTGTTTTAATGAACTGTTTGATATAATGCCTCAAATAAATTTCCAATAGTGTTTTTGACGGAGTATGATAGAAATAGTGTTTTTGATATAATGCCTCAAATAAATTTGTTAATGAACTGTTTAATATAGGGTGAACACAATGGAAACACTATTTCTATCATACTCCATAAAAAATTACCATGAACTGTTTGATATAATGCCTCAAATAAATTTGTTAATGAATTTTGATATAGGGTGCATACAATGAAACACTATTTCTATCATACTCCATCAAAATTTACCATGAACTGTTTGATATAATGCCTCAAATAAATTTGTTAATGAATTGTTTGATATAATGCCTCAAATAAATTGGAGGCGCCCTAGTAGAAATGTATGCAAAATGTGGAAGCATAAACAGGGCATGTTAATTTTTTGACAGAGTAGAAATGTATCGTAGAAATAGTGTATGTTGAAAAGGCTTTAGAAGCTTTCAAACAAATGCAGTTTCAATTCAACAAATTTGAAAAATTTTGCATTTAGGGTTTCAAAATTTAACAAACAAATGCATTTTAAACTCTACAAAATTCAAATTTGACAAACCTGGTGCTCGATATGCAAGTTGGGTTGATGAACTTTGGAGAGACGAAGTTGAGTTTGCGTTCACCGGAGAGATGAAGTCATTTCTAGATCACGTTCTTCGTTCGCCGCATGCACAAGCACAAGGAAAGCAACTGGTAAAAAGTGAAAATGACACTCGAAAATGACAATGTTTTTTTTTTATGTTTTATTTGAGGGGATTCAGTCGAACCCATGTTTGACCGAACCCCTTAAAATATTATTATTTTTGTTTAGGGTTTGGGGGTTTGGTCGAACCATTGAGTTCGACCGAACCCATTAAGTTTGGGGAAAGGAAAAAAATGGAATTTCCTTCCTCATAAAATTTGTAAACCACTATTGTGGTTTGACCCTACTGTCAGAACACAACTATTCACTACACGATCAAATCTTCACGTGGACCTCTGAAACTTTCGGTGGATGAACTAGATATACTCAGTAGAAAACCCTTTAATCCATACCAATTGATCTTCAACGTACAAAACAAGACACCTTCATGACCTTCATAGTTCCACAGAGAACCTGGAACACTTCTTTTAACAATTTTCTCAATATCCTCGACATATACAGCCTTCAATACACCAAATTCTAATAGTGTTGACACCAATGACAACCACATATCAACAACACAACCACAACATCCAACACCTCTATGCAAGCATGAAATTTCATTGTTTTTGTAGGTTGTTTGTTTGTGCTAACTAATTGTAAGTGTTGATTGTGGGTAACTCTACCCCTTTGAT
Source organism: Sequoia sempervirens (assembly GCA_007258455.2). Taxonomy (NCBI): domain Eukaryota; kingdom Viridiplantae; phylum Streptophyta; class Pinopsida; order Cupressales; family Cupressaceae; genus Sequoia; species Sequoia sempervirens. The sequence goes on along the minus strand of VDFB02105651.1, from coordinate 34,623 downwards.
CTTTTAGACTCCTAGCCCTTCTTTCTTTCTTATAGATATGGAGCAATAGAGAACTGTGTGAGTTTCCCGAATGGTTTTTGTTGATATCGTGTGCAATAGGAAGCAAGAAGAAACACTTTAAAGATAGGTGCATCACCGTTTTTCCTTTTCAACATCCTCCTTCTTCCTTTTCCTCCTGTGGTTCATATTTTAGGGTTAGCGTAGGGTTTTCCAATGCTAGGTTGGACTAGCATTGTCACATCTAGTTTTGAAGAGGAAGTCGACCTTCTCCAAAGATTCAACCTCACCACAAAAGGTCCCACACCTTGAGGTCATTTCCATTGTGTCATTAGAATGTTGAACCCTATGTTCAACAAGGTGCATTTCATGTGACAACAATATGAGTAATTTTAATATTTTGACTATCTTTTTATTTTGTTTTATTGGTATTTATTTTCATATATTTATTTCTTATTTCAAGATCACTAGTTTATTCTAGAAAATTATTTTTGGTAATTCAAGAATCAATTGTAAGGAGTATAGGATGGATCCTTGAATTTCAAAGCACAAAACTCAAATATAAACCTGCATGCACATTTTTAATAGTCATTATGAATAGATCCAACACACATCTTATGTGATATGTTGTTATGTAATGATATTTAAATACCTTCATTATGCATTTTAGAATACAATGTGCAAGAGGAAAATGATTAGAGCATGTACTTCAATTTTAAAAGTTCTTTAAAGGAATCAAATCTACATCATTATCATATTGGCCATATACATGTATGTTCATTTTCTTTGGTATTTCTCATCATCATCACTTTGGTATGTCAAGGGATTTGACCTAAGAGAATTTGTTTACCTATCGAGTTAAAAAAATCCTCAACAATGTTTTTAGACACCACCTTGACAAATTTAGATATCTAGATACCAAAGGTGAATGGATGCTTAGACACACATTTTGTCAAATTAGTATCAAGCAACTCAAATCACTTTCATGTGTAAAATCACATTTTTAGTGCTTGGGATCAACCCCATAGACCACAAAAGTGGTTTACATAATTTTAAATTACTTCTCATTTCATAAATTAAGAGGATCTCTTAATCAATCAATTATAGGTATAGGCTATAGAGATTTTGCATGATCATTTGAACATCCACATTTCATCAAAAGTAAGAGTAAATCCACTTATATGTTCAATTTGAGGTTTGCATATATTTTAGAGTTGGGTTTTGACATTTGATATTATTTTGATTTTGTATTATTGTTGCTCTAAATTCTCATATTTTGGCATGCTCAGTGGGACCCCTTGGTCATGATCTAATCTTGGTTTTGTAGAATTTTTAGCCTAATTTGGTAGATTTTACATGTAGAGTTTAGTTATATATTTTAAAGGGTACATTTTGATGCACTCCAGTGCAAAATAGACCCTACCATTACATCCAAAAATCTCAAAAAGCTCTATTTCCATATGCAATTTATCAAAATTTAGTCTCAGTTAAATTTGGTGATGTTTTTTTTGTCTAAGGAGGTTGTACAACCCCTGTGCAAGCATAAATATATGTAAAAAGGGTCCACACCTCTATAGAAATGGTCATTGGCAAGAAAAGTAGGGATTTGGATACACCTTGACAAGTTTGGTAGCTTGGTAGGTGAAAGTTTGAAAATCCATATTGAAAGCTACAGACCAAAGGTTTTAGATGTTGCTTGCATGTGTGTGACCTAGAAGAAAAAATCTATAGCTAAAGAGAAAAGGTGAATATTGGAGTGAGCACTTCAAATATGCACCTATGTAAGGAAAAGTCCAATACTTTACCAAAAAAGTAAATAATCAAACTTACCCTATCAACCTAGTATTTTAAAGACATGGGCTCCATTATAGGATCAAATAATCAAAAATTTCTTTCCACAAAGAATGCACACCTATCCCAAGTTCAACCTTCAAATCTCAACCTTAGAAGCTAAACTTCAATATCAAAAAACAAAGAGTGAGCTCCTAACTTAGAAAAATAAGAAAAAGGGGGTCAACATTTCACTAAGTAAAATTATGGTGTTTTGTGAGGCACAACAAGACCAAACTTTTTATTAGATATAATATAGTGTTATATTAATGTACCTCCTTGAATAAATTATAACATAACACATTAAAAAAAACTAGAAAAAGAACCCAACATAAAAATATAATAGAACCATTTATAAGCATAACACACCCAAAACCAACATACTAACCAAAAAAAAACACCTAATAGTAAAACATTAGTACAGAGCTTAGGTCTCTAATCCACCACAGACAAGCCAATAATCAATTCATATGGCAAACAAACCACAAACCAACATACCATGTCATGTGAAAGGGGAGCTACAACCCACCAATCATGAACCCTACTATATAAATACCACCTCCACTATAGGCACCATTGAACCCACAATAAACTCTAGGATAGAGAACTTAAAACCATAAATGATATATGTTTGCCTCATTCCATGCACCATCTTATTATTCTCCAATAGTGGTATCATATAGCCACTTTTTTAAATAAAGGGGTAAAAAAATTATTTAAAAGTTTCTAGTAGCAACAATTAGGAGATAAAAATACAAGAAAAGACAAAGAAACCCAACACAAACACTGATCTAGATAAAACCAGAGTGGTGCCTTCAAAATAACCTATCCTCTTGAAGAAGATATTATAATTTTAGAGACGAATCCAAGGACAACAAATCCCAAAGTTCCAAACCTCCTAGTCTCCCTGCTACTTAGAAGCCCACTTTTCCACGTAGTCTACTACCCCATCCCATTCCCGAGGGATATAGACAAAGGAAATAAGGAGGTTCAAAAGAATTGTACAACTGAATAATTTGTCTACCCACCACTACCAATTGCCAATGAATCCCCTCCAACTTTTCTTGTTCAAAACATTAATCACAATATAATATTTTGCCTCAAATATAATCTTCCTCCATCCAAACTCACAAGCCTTTTCAAGAGCCGCTAGGATAGCCTAGGCCTCCATGAGGTTGTTCATATCTTGCCCCATGTATTTGGAGAAGAAAAAGATAGCCTCACCTAAGCTATCCCTCCCAACACCTCTAATGCCAACATGCCCTGGATTCCCTCTAGATGACCCATTTGTATTAATCTTGAGGGTTCCAATTGGGGGAGGCTCCCAATTTCCATCTCTCAAGACCTTTTTTCTAGAGTTATGCCTCAACTTGGTCACATAAATCCCACAAGTTAAGTCCCCAACGCCCAAACCCCGAGCTACAATGAGATCCTCCTATTCCAAATTATCTTCCAAATTATATTTAACCAATAAAGCCTTCGGGATCATGTAAACAATCCTATGCCAAATTTGAATAGCCCTAAAATTACTGCCTTGAAAATCTCTTTTGTTATGCTCCAACCATATGTTCCAAGTAATACAAGATGGTACAATCTCCCACGTAACTTGGAGAAAGACAACCTTGGTAGGCAATTGTCCCACTCTATTCCAAAAATCTACTATAGAAGTGGCATGGACACATCCCTTATGCCATAAGGCCCACCAAAGATGCCAAATATCCTTAGCATAAGGGTATTGGAAAAATAGATGAGGGGTGTCCTCCACAATTCTAGCATAGGGCACATAGGGCTCCTGAAAGCCCCTTTTTTGAAGATTCTCCCAGGTGATGAAACTATTCCTTGTCAGCAACCAAAGAAAGAAGTTACATTTCAACCAGAAAAATTTACTCCAATTTTTCTTCCACCAAGGTTTCGGGTCACCTCCCTCCTAATGGTCAAACAGTTGGTAGCCCAAGGCTACTAAATGTATCCCATTTGATTCCAAGCCCCAAGCAAGAGCATCCTAGTTTCCTAAGGAACTGCATTTCCTTTTAACAAGAATAGACCATAATATATTCCATTCTTCAACCAATCTCTCCTTGGGCCAATCTTAGGGATCTTTCCAACGAACCACCACTCCCTGACCCACATGATGGAAAGACTTAAAATCAGCCACATCCTGCCATCCAACAACTATGAAACTATCACAAAGAACCTGCATCTATGGATGAGAGGAAAAAATAGGGGGATGTCCATCCTAAGAGTCATGCCAAAAAGAGCCTTAGACCCCCTTCGACAAATCCATTTAACAATCTTGGTTTAAGTTATCCCCTTTCTTGATGGTGCCCTAGATAATGAATCCTTTTCTTAAGAGCGTCACTCTAGGGATATCATCTTTAGGGATATCTCCTAGATATTTAGAGGTAAGGATCTTCGCCAAGCCCTGCTCAAGATTTATGCACTATATTCAATAAATTTTGGCAATAAGAGCCTAATACTTCCACCTCAACAAACGAAGTTCAAGCTCCCCATTCTACTTGGAACAACATACCAGTGCCCAACTTACCAAACTCCATTTATAAATTTTCCAAATTTCTAGCCCATAAAAATTGACAAGAGAGAGCATCAAATCCATGAATAAAAATAGAGGAGCTTCTAGTAAAAAACATCTATAAATAAGGAGAGTCTAAATGACATATTTCAGAAGATCTACTCACCCAACATAAGAGAGCCACCTAAAAGTCCAGTGACTAAAGTTTTCATATGGGGCTTATCTACAATTGATTACCAATGTCCCCTAGCTAGGGGACCCACCCAAAGAGGAAAACCTAGGTACATAAGAGGGAGATAACCAACCTAAAATATGAGAATCTTGACAATCTATCTTTGTATTGAAGGTGGGGTGTTGAAGAAAATAATAGAGGACTTATCCTCATTAATACTTTGTCTAGAAGTACAGCCAAGTATATATCCAAGACTTTCCTCATATGCAATGCCTCCTCAACTTTGGCCATTCCAAGTAAAGTCATATCATCAACAAATTGAAGATGAGAGAATGGAGAAATAGAGCAAGCCTAGGTCTAGCCATGAATCTTACATTGTTTGACATGTGATTTCATAAGGTGCCCCAAACCCTCAACCAAAAAAATGAAGAGATACAGAGATAGAGGGTCTCCATGACAAAGACCTCGAGAGGCCCTAAATAAAGGAGATGAAGTCCCATTGATGATAACTGAAAAGGAAGAAGAGGAGATGCAACTTGTAACCCATTCCACCCATTGGAGACCAAAACCAAAGGAAAGCATGATCCTCTAGAGAAATTACCACCTAACCCTATCATAAGCTATATCCATCTCGATAAGCATGTCTTTTTCCTTTGAGGTCCCCATAGAATGGATAGCCTCCCTTGCCACCACAACCCCATTCAAAATTCTTCTACCTGCAACAAACCCTCCTTGCTCCTCTAATATTAAGGTACCTAGGCACTTCTCGAGTCTGTTAGCTATTAGCTTAGTAATAATATAATACACCACATAACATAAGGCAATGGGTCTAAAATGATTAAAAGATTGAGCTTCCCCCTTTCTAGGAATAAGAACAAGGTGAGTAGAATTTAGGGCCTGCAACATCTTTTGTTGTCATGCGATTCATGAACAAGCTCCAACAAATCAAACTTGAGAATTTACCAATTTTTTTGGAAAAAACTCAATTGGAAACTCATTAGGTCTAGAAGCTTTCCCTTCAGTTGAAATACAACCCCTTCTAGCTTCTCAAGAGTAATAGGTGAAAAAATTGCCTCATTCATTTCTTGTGATCCAACTTAGGGATACAGGCAAGGGACATATCTTCCTTTTCCACCTCATGGGGAGAATCTTCCATAAGAAGAAAAGAAAAGAACCACATGTATTCATTATAGATAGCTTAAGAAGAAGATAGAAGATTCCCATTAGCCGACTAGATAAAGGGGACACAATTTCTCTACCTTCTATCCTTAAAAGAGTTGAAAAATAAAGATTTTTTTTGTCACCCTCCAAGAGCCAATCATTTTTGGAGTTCTATTTCCAATAGATTTCCTCTCGATGTTCCCATTAAGAAACCTCCCCGAGAAGGATAGACTCCCTCTTTTTGACGAAAGACCCAACTCCTCGATCTGACAGGTAACTTCATCCAGCTGAGATTGAGCTACTTCCTTAGCTCATAAAAGGTTTCCAAAACACTATTCCATCTCTTAAGTTGATATTTCACAAACAATAGTCTCTTAAAAAAAGAGTACATAGACGTGCCAAATGATGGTTTGCCCCTCTACCACCAAAATGGCATGAGATCCTATAGGGAGTCCTCATGAAGCCACATGAGTTGGAACCTAAAAGAGGGCTTCTTTAGAGCTTCTAGTGAAGAAATACTTAGCTTGATAGGCCAATGATCTGACTCTCAACAATCAAGAATCTCTAAAGTAGAGACCCATCGATTACTCAACCAATAGCTGGGAACCAAAAACTTATCTAATTGCTCCAAGATAGAGTCACTACCACATCTTATGTTGGTCCAAGTAAATTGATCATTATTTGGCTGGATATCCAACAAGTGCAAAGAAGCAATACTTTCTTGAAGTAAAAGTGAGATAGAATCGAGCCTAGCCACACCACCTCCTTTTTCTTCTAAGCACATAATAGCATTGAAGTTGCCTACCAAAATCTATAGATGAAATAAGAACATGGATCTCACAAATTTTTTATGTGAGCCCATAGTGCCACCTTACTAAGAAAGGATGAGAGGGGCATAAATGTTTGTGAAAAGGATAGATTCACTGGATTTCATGCTCGAAACAACCAATGAGATTGAAAACCTACTTGCAAGACACCATGAGGGGGTAATCTTATAAGGATCCCACAAACAAGCTAGTCCTCCGACACTACCCTGAGCTCCAACATACTGGCTCAAGCCTCTTCCAAATCAAGAATTATTACTAAGCAAATCATCCACAAAGATTTTTGTCTCTTGTTAAAAACTATATTTGGAAAATATTTTCAGATTAAACCTTGAACAACCTTTTATCTAGGGATGTTGTTCAACCCTTGTGCATTCCATGAGAAAACTATCATTTCTGAAAGCGAGAATCAATGGGTTTAACTGAACCTAATTCCACCAAAGAATTCCCCATCAAATTCATCTTGTCTAGATCCTTCTTGTGGCCAACCTTCCTAGTTTTATCTATTGATCCTTTCTTAATAGGATTTTGTTAGATACTGAGGTAAAGCTGACCATTTTTTTGATGCCCCTCACCCACATCTATTTACATCATCAAAGAAGGAGAAAGAGCACAAGGAGGATCACAAGGCAAGGTATCTTGCACCAGCATATCAAGGTCCCCAACTTCTAGCAAAAACTAATTAGTTTCCATCCTACTTGAGGACACCCCCTCCTGGGTAATATCTTGGAACACAGTCTCATTAGGCTTAGTTTGAATTTTACCTGCATGCACTAGCTTGGATTGTTTGATATTCCCACCAACCTCTTGTTCTGCATTAGAATCTAAAACTTCAAATCTATTATAAAGCCCATCAGTTTTACTTTCTTTGAACATACTCTTCAATCCCATCCCTTTGTTGTGGTGCTTGACTAGAATAAATTTATCCTCATTCCTATTCCAATCAAAATTTGAAGCTTTCCCTTTATCATCCCAAGGAGGAGGAGGAGGGTTGCTTGTAGGAGTGGATAGGGAAGCCTTATGAAATCTTATCTGGAGTTTCCCATATTCGTGACAAAGACAACATCAAAAAGGAAGGGCTTCATAGTCCAACTATTGGATCCAAGAAAGTGACCCAAGTCTTATTTCCATGGAATCTAGGAGGGGATTATTCAGGTCCTTTTTCAACACACAAGTGGGCGAATGAAACCACCTTCCAATCTAACATTTTTTGGGAAGGACCAACTGGCTTATCGAGGAGTAAAGCAATCATATGGAGTACATCATGCCTCCATAATTTGAAAGGAAGTTGAGGCAGTCACACCCAAATAGGTATTTTTGAAGGAATCTCTTATGTCGGATTGAACCCCACATGTCAAGGCTTGATGAATAGACCCATTTCATTGTAGAAGTATGGTTCCCCTTGAAAGGAAATATTCTTGTCAACCAATCTTGAAAACACCACAAAGAAATAGTTATTCATTGTCATAATCACCTCCATATCACCCTCAAAATTCCATGTCCTTAGAGCCCATGATTCAAGAAAGGGGACAAAAACCCTAATGCCCATAAATTTATAGATGAGGGCATGATCTACAAGATATAAGATATAAAACCTCATCTACAATCAACTCTAGTTGGATAATTAAAATAGGACAGCCTTTGCATTTCTTTAAACAACCATTGGATTGTTGGTACAATCTAGCACCCTGAGAAGATTTAGGCTCTTCCATTGTATATAGAAAAAAATCAATTGCATGAATGCGATTGGGTGAGGTCAGATCATCCCTATTCAAAATAAATTTGAAGGAAGGGGTTATGGGGTTCCTTGAACTCCCTACGACTGTCATGTAGACAACACTCCAAAAAAACATTACAACAATTGTCAAAAACCTCAACAAAGAAAATGAGGGAAAAAACTCCCACCACACACCAACAAGCGATGGCTAAATGGGAGAGGAAAGAGAAGACCGATGGGTCCAACACCTTGCCCACCCAACCGTGTGTCCCACCAATAGATCAAGAGGGCGACTCATGCCACGTATACTCCCATCGCATGCCTCTTTGCCAAGCCAACCGAAAAACCTGATCTATCATATAAATAATTGTTAACTCTATAAAATCTCTATTTTGAGACACCACCTTGTGTTTTATCAATTGTTGTAGGTCCTGATAAAATACCTCCAAGTTTTGCATTTCTAATATTAGTCTTTGACCATTATATCAACAACATATAATTCCAATTTCATAACTTCATCATTACCATCTATCTAAGTGGGGATTTCCCTCTTTTGTCTCTACCAAATATATGGTAAAATAGTAATTTTTACTATCACAGGCATCCTATAATACTACCACTAGTCACAAGGAGACATTGAATTTGGTGGTTATCTCCTTTTGATCTAGCTTTTAGATTATGAATTTTTGGCATTAAAAAATATATATTCTGTCTTCAAAATTCTTATTATCTTTCAAATAAATATTTTCCTTGAACTATAAGAGTGTCTTGAACATATTTGATTTCTACACCTTGGCCATGCATAATCACTTCCTTGATAAAACTAAACAAACTATAGAAATAAATATTCATGAATAGTTTGATAAATAATCTTTTATTAATTAGTCTATAAGTATCATAGATGTGCATTCCATTCCAAAAAATTGCAACTAATCTACAAGAGGTTCCAGGTAAACATCATGATTTTCATACATTTTTTCCAAAAACTATTAAAGACAAAAAAAAAACAAGAGCTGCAGAGCAACAAAATTCCTGCCTAAATGTGTAAGAATAGTTCTGTTTTTATTTGCTGTGATTCAAATAGTTTAAATTTTGTTACCATAATGCTAATTACTTTGTCACTGTAACTCAGAAGTCATATTCGTTGGACCAGACTAAAAAAATGTATTGCTTGAGCATTGGACTATACTCAAAAGTCATAATGCTTGATTGGCAACAATAAGGCAAGCTTAAGTTTGAAGAGTCATTCTGGCTTGGCTGCAAGGAAACTTCTTTTTTAAGTTTTTATTAGCTAATAAATAGGTTTATAATGATTCAAGGATATTTAGACATATTGAAAAGGTCCAACTGATATTAATCTACAAAGACTATAGATTGCAAGGATCCACCTGAACAAAATGTGATCTAGATGCTGCAGACGCTTTTATCTGAAAACAGATAATAGTATCACTTGCTACCTGCTTGCCCATAAAGTGTATAAAGTTGCTTATGGTGGCTCGTGAATTTTCCCAAACAGAGTTTAATGCTGTGCAAATTTGTGGAGAGTAATGGAAGTATAGGATTCTAAAGATTCTAGAAATATACAAAGAGGCTGTTGCTTTTTTTCAAATTGATTAGCTGGTGACGACCTATTATAAAGGAAATTGCAAGGCACACAAAGTACATATTGAAGGCTACTAAATCTTCATATATCTGTACTCCATTGAAAGATGATTCTGTCATAAATTTTGTAATGAAAAACCTATTGAAGGTTTTATAGTACAATTATATATAATTTTTTGAGTCAAACATTGTTATCTGTATTTATGAGATATAAGATAATTGTATTTGATAAGCTTTAGCTCTTACAGTATACAATTATATATAAATTTTCTCAGTCAATGTTTCTTTCTATAATATTAATTCTTGAATCTTCTCTTTCCTGTGTATTTATAAGATGATTGTAATTGATAATCTTTAGATCTTATGATACACAATTATATATAATTTTTTTACAGTCAATGCTTTTGCCCATAGTTTGGGGGCTCACAAGTTTTTTAATTTTTGTTTCAGAGTATTCACAAGATATTTTGGAAAAACTTGCTGAGACTCTTAAAAAAAACTGCAAGTTTTTTACCTTGATTTGTTGTACCAACAACATCAAAATTGCAGTAAAAAACTTGGATTAAACACTCTAAAAACTCCTTTTTTATGACTTTATAAGTATTATTCTTTGCCTTTTAAAAGATTATGAAAATGGTGTTCCATGAAGGTTTGTGTGGTTTTGAAGGTTTTTATTTGCGCTGCCCTTGGACCCTATGAGGGGTGCTGTCTCTCAACCCTATTGGGGTGTTGCCTCTTGATTCTGTCGGTGTGTTGCCTTTAAAACAAAGGAAAAAAAGATATTGAAAATTTGATATCATTAACATTTTTAACTAAATTTTAAAAATCACACTATAGCACACAAATTTCTTATGAAAAATGTCCGTGGAAGCCCTGAATTGCTTAAATGACATCATATATTCACACAAACAGAAATGATAATGTAAAGCATTGAAGAAAGAATATTGTAGGCAACCATATGAAAAAAGATGAAAATTAATTGGGTGGTACTGCAAATTATAAAAGTTATAAGTGTTGGAATATTTAAATTCACACAACAATAGATGGCTTCCATTGCAGCAGAAGCTGTCATTCATATGGACTGAAAATTTAAAATTGCGGCTACAATGAATACACTGTAATGAGAAGTAATCACTCACCAGTCAACCTCTCTTGACCGTAGCAGAGAAGCATCCATGCAATGAAATGACTTGTAATGGAATAATGAGCTTATGGACGGGGAAGTATGGGGACGGCCCCTGGGTGCTCCAAAGAGCAGAGCATTATGAGGAATCTAATATTCATCTCTCAGTTATTTCACCTGAGATTTAACTCTCAGGTACGTTTTTTGACCCAGGTACTATCTTTGCCATGTTTCCGAACTCAGGTTCCACATTCCCACGTTGTCTAAGGTTAAAAGAACAACAGTCCATGACGTTGGATATACCTGAACAATCCAGCAAACTAAATATTAAAATTCTTCCATGGTAAAATGGAATGAGATGTTTATAGTTCATACTTTAGAGGCTTTCCTATACCTGTGTTGTGCAGCGAGAAACTGCATGGAAGAGATTATAGCCCTTCCTGCTTGATTGTGTCCATTCTCCTCCATCCATTCTGTTTCATCAAAATAAATGTGTCATTTTCCTTAGCAAAGTGAAATTCTGTTAAGATATGGGGGAAATGAATACGTGGGGCTTAGAAATGAAGCGCTGGAATCGCAAGCAGTCACATGAAGATGTAACTTCATAACTGCACGCACTACCAAAGTATAACAATATTGCATTGAATGCGGACAACAAATATTTTAACGTAATTAACTATTTGTGCGGTGAGGATTTGTTATGCATCCGGTTGTGATTTTTTCTTTTACACGGAATCTTTCAGTTAATGCTGTGTTGCGACCGTATTTAGAGATTTTTGCCGTAAAATACAATCAAAATTTTAAGAAGATTGTATCAGATGAAAGAAGAGATTTTGGATAGATTGTCAAAATTTATATAAAATTATAATGATATATATATATATGATTTATATATAATTTTACTTACACTAAGGTATATCATAATGTTTTAAGGGCACTTTTGGAAATAGATAACCATCATTAAAAAAATTGTTGACAGGCAAGGTCGACCGTCAAATTTAAGTCTTGCTGTGTTGTGATTGAAGGATAATTTTTGCATTAATAGATGTCCAAACATTAACTAATAAAAATAGTTGGATAAAATGTGTGTTGGATTAAAAAATAGTAGATATTTGTGATATTTATATCAAAGTTGTATTTAGATAATGTTATAAACAATTAGATTTAATATAATTTTATATATTTAATAATTAAAAAAATTACTAATATGTGTAAGATAATTATTGATATTGAACTTTTGAATCTAAGAAAAAAATATATAATAGATTTAATTATTAAAAAAATAGATTTAATAGTTGGATTATTGACATGTTAAAATAATTATGATTTTAAAAATTTGAGACTCAATTACTATTTGGTTAAAATAGTTAAATTATATTAAATAAAAGTTTTGGCATACAATTGCTACTTAGCTTAATAGTTAAATTAAATAGAATTTTTCATTAAATAGAGTTTTTCTATAGAATAATTAAAAAATAGTTGGAAAAAATGTGTGTTAGATTGAGATTCAATTTAATCTAAGAAAAAAAAAAATATAATAGATTTAATAGTTGGATTATTGACATGTTAAAATAATTATGATTTTGAATTTTTGAGATTCAATTACTATTTGGTTAAAATAGTTAAATTAGATTAAATAAAAATTTTGACATACAATTGCTACTTAGATTAATAGTTAAATTAAATGAAGTTTTTATATAGAATAACTAACAATTTCTAATTTTAACTTTGTCATAATTTTTACATTTTGTGCAATTAACTAAGTGGCCAAAAAAATGTCTTAAAATAAGTCAAAAAAATTGCAAAATAAAAATGTTATGTTCAATTCTCTAAAATCCTTATCGCCTAAATTTTTTTACCCAATGATATTCAAGAAAAATAATTTTCAAAATTAGAAAAGTTAAAAAACATGCATTTAACTTTAAAAAAATTTGAAATATAATGTATAAAAAAAAATCAATTTTCATTGGTTGAAGTCCAAAGCATTAATCACTGGTTAGGATCTGGTGTTCCATGGCAAGAATTAATTTTTTTTTATAAAACCTTCCCTAGACTCTAACACCTATTGATGTTAGCATTAAAGTTATATTCCTTGTACTTAGGATTGGGTTAGAATGTTTCATTTTATTATTCTTTCTTGAAGAAGCTACAATATTCAAACATGTATCTTATCTATTATAAGAAATACCTAGAGAGGACAATATACTACACGTTTCCCTATGTGATGCAAGAAATGTGTTTTCTTTATATAAAACTGCATCTTTGTAATAATATGCAAATACATGGTAATTCAAGTTAGCCATGGCCTTGAAGTTTTTATGATCACATAAATGGTAGTCAAATTACACCAACTAAGTGGACATACTATATATTTGAACCCCTAGGAAATAAAAGGTTTATAAAATAAATAAAGTGGATTATAAATTGATCATACACCAATGCCTTTTTTAAAATTTTGGAAGATGCATGGAATATTGATCGTATGCAACTTAGTCTAATTTAGTCTTATCTTTGGTCAAATTATAAAATTATTTCTCAAAAAAATTAATTGATGGTTGTTCTAGGAGATGATTATAACATTATTATTTCCATAAGTTAATTAATGATGATTATAGACCACTAATACTTTCTAACATATGATACATATATATGATCACATAGATATATGATGCCTATCTATACACATTGATACATCTCGAGACCACATGTGCTTATTTTCTTTGATTTTACCATTTATGTCATGTTTCATGCATATTTATTGTGTTATCATTCTTGGACCCTAATACAAACACCTAATAGAGAATGATAATATTTATGGATGCTTTCATGATTATCTATGGACATGATTACACTATATCAGTCATCGCATGGTGCTTATTCACCCATTTGGAGTGATCTTGTTCCATCATTATATTGATTATATGCCTACATTAATACATATTTTAACTTACATAAAGAGGTATCATGCCTTTCCCTTTTACATATGACACCATCCTTGCAATATCTCTATATTTGGGGGGCTGAATTTTTTTCCCTCATCATGCATATTTATGCCTTATTACATTATATTATTTGTATGGGGCTTGTTACTCAATAGAGTATTCCACACTTATATCTTGCATTGTTATGTTCATGTGATTCATTCACCTCCTAGGTTGCTATTATTCCACATTGGAATGCATCAATAATTGTACCTCCCTAATCACATTATGTGCCCACATAGCTTAACCATGTTCTAAGGGTTATAGTGGGGCCTTCCCTACCATCAGTAGTAAGGACTTACTTATATAAACCAATGTCTGCTCATTCTCTTGTATGCCACAATAGGGGGATATGTTGCTTTAGTATCTTACATACTTATATAGGTGTTCTTAGTCATTGAGTTTCATATCACCATTGTTATTCCTTGATACCATCTCCAAATCTCCATACCTTGTATTACTTATCATTTGGGACATTTACATAGTCATTATACAATGCATTCTTTACATTCATTTCTATATATACTTACATTCTTAAACTACATTTAATTTTTCATGTACTATTTTTCCCCTCTCCTACAATTCATTGTATTCTATGGATGCACAACTAATTGTAGGATCATATCCTATAGATGAAACTCATGTGCTTAACTTCTGCTAATAGTTAAAGGTGCTTAAATAGAGATTCATTATTACTTCCTAGATAGAATACATGATGAAAGGAAAACTTACATAATGACACCTTGTAGGATTCATTACTTTATATGGACACGGTCTTGTAGAAATTAAAACAACATGACATATCATTCACCTATATTACACATGATTATGATCTTGACCCTCTTAACATGCTTGCAAAATCCCATCCTTCTTATGATGTTCATGATATTTTTATTCCTACTTTTATGTGTATTATGACTAAAAATCATGTCCTTCCCTTGTACAATCCTTCACCTAAGACCATTGCAAAACTTCCTCTCGTGTCTATCATTTTCACCAATAGCCTGCTTCACTCTTTGAGTTTTATACATATGGTTCTCTTTCTTGTATGACATTTAATGAACCTCTAGTTGATGACTATTTCACTTCTATTATTGGTTGGTTTCACTTTGAATTTGGTATCTTTTTCTCGTACCTACACTTTATGATGATCTATATGTTGTACTTTCTTTTATTGTCCCACAATTCATCTATGGGAATTTCCTAATTCTCACATGACTATCTTTATCATGTAGCACTTAACGTGTTTGTACAATTAGTTTCCTTTAGTTGTTCATTCTCTTTCATGTGATATCTACATTATGTTATCATTATTTGTGTTTCCCTCTTCATTAAATTTTGGGGATGATGCAAATTATTGAGGCTTCTTCCACCTTCTTCATGTCGATCCACATATTTCATACATATTTCCACCTTATATACTGGTTCCCAAATCTTTAAGCCTACCTTTTCCCTTTTATTGTTGTTTTATTCCTATTGGGGATGATGACATACTTTATTGATAATCATGGTGCCTCACCACCCATAAAATTTTCCTAACCTAGTGTACATATATCCATTAGTGTTGTGCTTATTCCTATATAGATTCATCTATCCTAAGTTCTAGTTTACAATACATTATGCTTACAGTCCTATTATACTTGTTGTCTTGTATATCATTTTCTAGTTCCTATTTTTTCCTTCTCCATGAGAAAACATAATGCTAATATTGTGAGGGATAATACCTTAGTTCACTCTAACTATCCTATGATCATACACATCTATCCTATCACACTTTCACTTATGTTAATCTCCTACCTTTCTACTTTATTTTCCCTATCTTTGTACTTTCTATTATACCATTAACATGTATTGATTACTTATATAGATGTATTCATCCATCTTTTCATGCATCATAGAATGATCTATTCCTTTCTCAACTATCTTTCCCTTCCTTTAGGGTTCTATTCTATTAGCACCTATAAATTTGATGAAATTCTAGTACTTATTTGTTTTTAGATTGGCAATAAAACTCAGTTCTCGAGCCCTATGGTGACAAGATTAGTTAAAACTTCTAGCATTGAAATCTCCTAATCTAGATTTCATCATGAAATTTCCTTTGAAATAATGTTTTTATTGCTTGCTAAGAGTATGCAAACTCAATTTCATGGAATTCATATGAGTTTTGAGGCAAATTTTAATGTCACCATTTTGGAGCAAGTCTCGTAAAAAAGTTTCATATGGATCAATTTTGGTGACAACCCATTTGTCAATTTGTCCTCAATAGCCTATATCTCTATTTTCATGGTGGTCAAAGATGTTTCAAGGTTTGAACTAAAACAATTTATCTTGCTAGAGGGCCCAATTTACAAAGGATGTCTCAAAAATTTGAAGTTGTGCAATTTTTGACGACATCAAAATTATCTAAATAATTAATAATGGCTTTGTGCAAGTTTTCATGAATCTCGAAGGTCATGTGATTTCGTTGTCTGGCCTATGAATAAACTAAAAGTTGTCTACATCACATATTTTCGTTATGCAATTTTAAAAATCATTTTCAATGTTTTAATTGTGTTTTGAGAAGACATAATTAGGTTTTTTGTTTTTATTTGTCCCTTAAAATTCAAAGGCCATGAGAGACTTTTCTAAAACAAATATTTTAGTATTTGTTTTAAATTTTTAACATTTTTAACATTAAAGTCTAAGGTTCATAAAAAACTACTTAAATATGTGGGAGGTGGGGAACTTAAATACTCTCTTCATGTTCATTTTAAAACACAAGGGAAAGCTTTCCGCAGTGCTGGTCAAGGTTCAACAACATTCCGCTATTCTATATGGTTAAGGTCCTTCCCTTTAGTCAAGCTTGCAAGGATGGAGGGACATGACTTGCAGCTAGTGCATGCCATTTTGGGTGCCATTTCTTCCCTCTAATCCTGCAACTTACCTCAAATCAGTTCTGAAGTAAAATGATTCACATGCAAATGCTTTGAGGGCAGTTTTTGAGCCATTTAATGAATGGGAATTGCTATTTTAACTTCCAAGAAATTTACTAGAGCATTTCTCATGCCCCTGTAGCATTTTTGGCACAGTTTGAACCATTTTTAACTGCCCCCATTAGCAAAAATGATCCAGCAATAGTAAAAACGCCCAGACAACAATTATTTATGCCCTTCCTCAACTGAAAACATCCCAACACTCATTTCCTATGCATATGCATCAATTTTGGTGATGTTCTCAACATGTTTCAAATACCAGTAGTGGTAAAAATGACCTGCACATACTAAAAGTTCCTTGCAATCATGTGTAACAGTTTGTAGAATGATAGAACACAAGGAAAGAAGAGTGCATGTAAACTATTTGACAAAATTCCTGTGTTTGATTCAGTTGGAGTGCATTCTTAAAATCAGATTTATGATGGATTTGGGTTTTAGTGACTACTGCAACAATACGCTCCACAATCCATTCTCACTTTTAAAAGGCTAAAATGGAGGAAGACATGATGTAAAATAATACACAGATTTGAATATGTGGCAAAGCTAAAAGCTGAATGTGAGGGCAAGGGGTCATTGGCAAATTGTTTGACAAGGAAATGAAAGATCTAGGGATTAAAATGCATTATTTCATTGTCAGTAAGATGGGTTTTTACCTAGGTGAGACTTTTTTTCACATAAACGTGAAAATGTAATAGTTAAAGTGTTTTTACACACAGGTAAAGGGTTTGCACGAGAATGCAAACAAACAAAATGATAAAACAAATTTCATTTACAAATAAGAGACGAAGTGAAGATGGGGATGAAATGACATATTCTCATATGCCAAATTGTTGCAAATTTGGGGGATCACATTGAGCTATGTGTCATATTCAGAGTTAATCTAGGTTACCTCCTAGTATTTATAATGTAATCTCATTCTTTTATAAGGGTTTTGAATTTTGGCCAAGGAAGAAGGCTCTGCACAAAAATTGTTGAATGCCAAAGGTGAAGGTCTATGTTAGTTAGTCATTGCATTGACAATGCTCCTGTAGTTTGAAACTGTGGCTAATATGCATATACACTATTACTACAATTGTCTCCAACTGTGAATGATAATATTCTTTTAAGTTGAGTAATCAAGGGTTATATCAACTTTTCAAACACATTTACTGTCTAGAATTAGTTTAGTGGTTTACTGTCTGTTCAAAGGATAAAGTAAATTCTTACCATAAATTAATAGGAATGTTGTTGTTTCTGATGGACTACTAAGTATGGTTGCATAGTAGGCTTGTGTAGGTCATATTATAAGAAAGTGATAATATATCAGATGATCATCAAAATATGTTTTGATCCTGTCATATACAATGCATAACATATGACTTTGTAGCCCAAGGAAGACATGGGTCTTGCTTTGTTTTCCTCCCCCATTCTAAGAAAAAAATCTTAAATCCATTAATCATATTCTTTAGTTTTTTGTGTTGTATTAGTGTTTAGGTTACATACTTCATACCCGAGTTTAAAGAAGATAAGGAATTATACAACTAAGCTTGTATTCAACAACTTTTATCCATTTGTATGAAGTCATCTATCTGCTAGGTGCTACAATATAACCTTATTATAGATCCATGTTCAACACCATATAGGGAAACCCACCTAGGTTTTGCAAAACTTGAAGTGCAAAGAGAACATATCTTAAAGGTGGTTCTCTATTCGTTGGCCACAACCTGGAGTCTTTGATGATAGAGTTTGACAAACACTTAGAAGATTTCAGGCCATTAGTTGAAAGAGCCAACTGATTGGCAACCTTGCTAGGGATAATTCAGATGCATATATCTATTTGGGAGAGTCAGATGATTTGAAGACCTTCACAACTGGAGGAATAATTTGTTGCAGCATATTTAAAGAATTTAAAAAGTTACTCTACTGCTGGAATGAATCCATAATGAAATTGATATTTGAGGAGCTTCCAACTGCTTGAAAAATATTATCCTCTTTGGAGAGGTGGTGACTATAAATAAACCCAATAAGTGTTGAAGAAGAGCTTAGGATTATAAAGATTCCAATTAGAGAAAGAATATTTGTACAACTGCAATACACCTCCAGGTATTTTATATGTTTCTTTCTTCAAGAAGAAAAGTTGTGTAAGAAGTTCAGAAGTCCAAGAAAAACTTTTTTTCCCTTATGAACAATGAGTGTTAGCACTAAGAGAAAGGGAGTTGAGAAAGCCTAATATTTTGTTAGAAAAAAGAGGGAATTAAAAGCAAATGGTTGTATGGGAAGTGATTTTTTTATTAAAAAGCATATGCAAGTATGTATGGTTATTTTGGTTTCTCTCCTACAAGCCCTAGCGTCATGATGCAAGAATCAAAACAACAGTCACATCCTTAGAGAAGGCTTTTTTCTGCAGAGATATATAAACCACTTGGTTTTAGTGGTATTCAAGGGTATCCAAACCCATGCCCTCTTAAATTTAAAGGATATTTGCCAAATTTTTGAAAAGATTATGAAGAGTCGGCACCCAAACATTTGCAAGGTTTCATTAGCTTGATAATGGACTGTCAAATAGAAGAAGATGATCTTACTATGAAGTAGTTTTTAAGGTCTTTAGAAAATGATGCTAAAGATTGGTTTTCTAGTTTACCAATGCATTACATATTTTCATGGTAAGAGTTTAAGATACTATTCGGTTGATCAGTTTGAAGGAATTAACAATGAATTCTCATTTGATAATAAACATCTGTACACTCAAGAAGATTTTGATGAGGAATTTGAACCTAGGGTTGATGATATATCACTTTTTGATACATTGCTTGATATAAGAAGGTATAGGGGAGAATACCCATATGACTTTCATGCAAGATTTAGGAAGGCTTTATTTGCTTCACCTTATAGACCTGATGATTCAATGTGCATTGATTTATTTTGTGAAGCCTTTGAGCTAGGTTTGAGCACTATATCAAAGAAGTTGAAGCCTCTTAGATTCAACTAGATATATGATTACATTTCTATTCTTGAGGATAGCAGACAAGAATAAGCAAAAAAATCAGGTCAGTTGATGTTTATAGTTACATTTTCTTGCATGAGCATAATAATGATGTGTCACATAAGGATGAAGAGTAAATGATAGAAAAGAGTACCTCTTGCTGGTAAGGATGAATGTTTTGATCATCTTGTTGATGAAATGGATGTCGATAGTAATTGTTATCATAATAGTCAAATCACAATTTGCAGTGAGAAAGATGCTCATAAGATTATGCCTAGTAATAGCCCTTTCAATGAGGAAATAAAAATATACTTAGGTGTTTCAGGTAGAAACTCAACTGGCAAAGATGATGAATATGATGAAGATAATGGTGTTGTAGATGCACGTTTGCAGCTAACTGATGAATTTGTTTACCCTATTGATCTAGGTGACTATAATTTTGGTTGCAGACATTTTGATTGTGAATACTCTCAAGAAGAGGAGATAGAAGTTTATTCCTTAGATGAGGAATGTATTGATGCAAAGGCTAATGAAGACACATGCCTACTCGTTGGTGAACACGAACTATGCTATGATGAATATTTTGAATGTGGATCTGATGCATCACTATCAATTGGCAATGCACATAAAAGCATTCTTTCATCTGAATTTATTTTTACTGACCATAAATTTTTTGAAAGTGTTGATATTGAAAATGATTCCGATATTCATGTTAATAAGAAGCAATGTTGATTGTGATACTCATTGCAGTAGTGAATATGTTATGAATAGTCACCATGAGAAATCTGGCTCAGGATTAAATTCTGAATCATTTGAGCCTTCTTTTGAAACATTTCACATGGAGTTGTATGATGATTTCAAAAATGGATTAAATCTTGTTTTCGAACCTAAGATGGAGAGATTTGTCAACATCTGGAATGATGATAAAGCTGAAGAAAATATTGATGTTGATAAGTCTTGTTTGCAGATTATTGAATCACAGTGAAATCACTGAGTTGCAGTGCCCAGATAAATGTGAACGTCAATATGATACAACTTAGTTTGAGCATATGGCTATGTATGAACACTTTTCATCCATCACATTGTTGGACTAATCGCCAACGTCTCCCTTTGGATTTGGGACATGGACTAACCGCACCTCGTGGATCTGTTTATCTCTGGCATTTGTATTGGACATTAACAAGTCAATCTTTTGGTGCAACGACATACATGTTCCAACAAATGATATCAAAGCCGGGTCACAGGTTCAAATCCCCTCGGGTAATGCTAAGGGGGGATTGTTGGACTAATCACCAACATCTCCATTCGGATTTGGGACATGGACTAACTGCTTCCGATGGATCCATTTATCTCTGGCATTTGTATCAGACGTTAAAGGTCGATCTTTTGAAGCAACGACAAACATGTTCCAACACACACAAAATGAGTGCCTATTAAATATGGGACAAATTTCAAAAGATGACTCCATGGTTTTATTTGAGTCTTTTATTCAATCCGATTTCTTAGACTTGAAGCTAAAATGTGACTTAAGTAAATCATAGCATATATTTGTTGATGGGATTATTGAGCAAAGTGCTTATAAGAGCTTCAAGTTTGATGTGAAAACCAAGTATGATGTTAACTATTTGATGAAATATAAATGTTTTAAATTTTCAATTTAGCTAGGTAGCTATATAATGGAACATGCCAATAAATTTGATAAGACATTGATTGTAAGCTTTTTTTATTTGGTG
Source organism: Sequoia sempervirens (assembly GCA_007258455.2). NCBI lineage: Eukaryota > Viridiplantae > Streptophyta > Pinopsida > Cupressales > Cupressaceae > Sequoia > Sequoia sempervirens. Next base: position 13,019 of record VDFB02105651.1, on the reverse strand, counting down.
AGTGTGATATATGCATGTCAGAAGATATATTTTAGTTAGCACGTTTACAAAGTGCAGATTGACAGAGATAACACTGACAATGATGAATACAGTGACATGGTGAAAAATGCCAGTGATAGGGTTAGTTTGCAGGCATTTTGTGATAATGTTTGCAGATTGGGCATGGGTCAATCAATGGAGAACATAGTGTTTGATAGAGGTAAGTACTGGTTCTTCATTTTTGGGGGCTTAGGGTCACCAAATGAAGTTTGAAATAAGAGAAATCAATACATATTAGTCATTAGAGTAGTAGCATAGCCCAATGGATTTGGCACATGGTCTACACCTCAGAGACATTTGGAATCTCACCATGTTTTACTAAAGCATGCATCCCTGAATAAGAGCTATTGTTGGCACCTATAAATTTGATGAATTTCTAGTGCTTATTTGTTCTCAGATTGGTGACAAAACCCCGTTCTCGAGCCTGTGGAAACAAGATTGGTTAAAACATATGGCATTGAAATATCCTAATCTAGAGTTCGTAATAAAATTTCCTTTGGCAGAATGCTTTTATATCTTTCCAAGAGTATGCAAATTCAATTTTGTGGAATTTAGATGAGTTTTGAGGCAAATTTTAATGTGTCACTATTTTGCAATAGGTCTGGAGGGTCCCATAAAAAGTTTCAATTGGCTCAATTCTGGTAATAACCCAGTTGTTATTTTGTCCTCAATAGCCTATATCTCTATTTTCATGGTAGTTAGAGATGTTTCAGGGTCTGAACAAAAAATAAAAATGTCTTGTTGAAGGGCCTAGTTTACAAAGGATGTCTCAAAAATCTATTTGATGTGCAATTTTCAGCGACATCACAATGATCTAGATAATTAATAATGGATTTGTGCAAATTTTCATGGATCTTAGAGGTCGTGTGCTCCCATGGCATTGATTCCGTCGGGCCTACAGATTATTAAAAGTTGTTTATATCACAGATTTTGATTATGCAATTTAAAAAAAACATTTTTAATGTTTTAATTATGTTTTGGGAAGGCATAATCATGTTTCCATTTTTATTTGTCCCCTAAAATTCAAAGGCCCACGAGAGAATTCTTTAAAATAAATATTTTAGTATTTGTTTTAAATTTTTAAAATTAAAGCCTAAGGTTCATAAAATACAATATGAACTTAAATATGGGGGTAGGGAACTTAAAGATTTCTCTTTATGTGCACTCTCTCTCTTTTTCTTGCATATGATCATGATGATGGATCATGGAGTATGATCCGAAACATTGATATAAAAAATTGACACAGTTTCAATCTAGAAATAACTCACTTGATATTTATCATGGACTGTGGAAACTTGATGCTTTTAATAAGAGAAAACTTTATGGATGGTCAAGGTTCAACAACATTCCTCTATTTTGCATGGTGAAGGACCTTCCATTTAGTCAAGCTCGTGGGGATGCAAGGACATGACTTGCTGCTAATGCATGCTATTTTGAGTGTCATTTCTTCTCTCTAAGCTTGCAACTTACCTCAGACCAGTGCTGAAGTAAAACGATTCGCGTGCAAATGCTTTAAGGGCAATTTTTGGGCCGTTTAATGAATGAAAATTATTGTTTTAACTTCTAAAAAAATTCTTGAAGCATTTCTAATGCCCCTGCAACATTCTTGGCACTATTTGAACCATTTTTAACTACCCTCCATTAGCAAAAATGACCCCGCAATAGTAAAAACACCCAAACAATAGTTCTTTATGTGTTTTGAACTTTTTTAATTGTCTATGATACCAAGAACGCCCTTACTTTTGGTGAGGTTCTCAATATGTTTAAAATACCAATAATGGTAATTTTTAAACGACCTACACATACTAAAAATGCCTTGCAACCATTTTCAACAGTTTGTATAATGACAACATATTAGGAAAGAAGAGTGCAAGTAAACTATTTGATAAAATTCCTTTGTTTAATTCAGTTGTAGTGCATTCTTAAAATCAGATTTATGATGGATTTGGTTTTCAGTGACTGCTAAAATAATGTGCTCCACAATCCATTCTCACTTTTAAAAGGCTAAAATAGAGGAAGAACATGATGGATTATTTTATATAATACGCAGATTTGAATATGTGGCAAAGCTAAAAGATGAATGTGACGGAAAGGGTTCATTGGAAAATAGTTTGACAAAGTGTCAAGCTAACTGTAAATGGAAGCTTTGGGATTAAAATGCATAGTAAAATGTATTATTTCACTGCTAGTAAGATGGGTTTTTACCTAGGTGTGATTTTTTTTCACATAAAAGTGAAAATGCAACAATTAATGTGTTTTAAATAGGTAAAAGGTTTGCATGAGAAATCAAACAAACAAATTTTAATTGCAAATGAGAGGCAAAGTGAAGATAGGGATGGAATGGCATATTCTCATATGCCAGTTTGTTGCAGATATGAGGGATTAGATTGAGCCATGTGTCACATTCAAAGTTAATCTAGGTTACCTCCTAGTCTTTATAATGTAATATCTCATTCTTTCATAAGGGTTCTAAATTTTGGCCAAGGAAAAAGACCCTATACATAAATTATTGAATGCCAAAGGTGAAGGTCTATGTTAGTTAGTCATCACATTGACAGGGTCCTTGTATTTTGATAGTACCCTTGTATTTTTTGGCCAACAACTTGGAGTCTTAGATGATAGAGCTTGGCAAACGCTTAGAAGATTTCAGGCCATCAGTTAGAAGAACCAACATATTTGTTTGCTTGAACTTTGGGGGACATCACCTTATCTTATGTGACTTCCCCTCTTGTGACCACTATATCTTTTATTGTCTAATATTGATATTCTCTTGTTATTATATATTTTTTGATACCTATTTTGAGAACTACTTGTTTTCCCATCTCTTGGGGGAAGCATTTTGTGATATCTACTAGAGACATCTCTTATTATATCCCTCTTTTGTTATCTAATTTTGATCTCATACTTAGGTATTTTCCCTTTCTCTAATTATCTTATCTCCCTAAATTGATCGATTCTTCTCCTTATACCAATCAATTTAGGGGGTGTATATCCCCCATATTATGTGTTGATCATTCTAGCACTTTATTTAGCCTAGTTTGACCTTTATTATTTTTAATATGATAGCCGCATCTTCATTATTACTTTTGGATCTAGTATGACCCTCTTCCCCTAAATGGTAATCGCCTTCCCATTTTTTGGGGTCAAGTCTAGCCTCTTTGTTTGATGGGAATACCATTGAAAATATCCTTCCTATATAGCTTAGTGGGTACAACATAACCAAAAACTTTTTCCAAGGTGCCTCTCACTCTACATCCTATTTTATAGCTCATTCCTAGCATTTTGTATCCTACTACTTATGCAATCCTTCATGGATCCTCTCTCTCTCTTTCACACATACACACTATTGTGGTAGATGCTAGAATAATTAAACATGTATATTTTTTATTATGGACTTCTTGTTTCCATTTATTTTAGAATAATTCCTCTTGTTGTATAGTAACTACTTCTTTACTTTATTGGGTTAATTAAAGGATTAGAGCATATACATGAAGTGAAGAAAAAATGAAGACAAAGAGCATGAACTCTTATATATCCTTTTTCTAGTATCCCTTATTTTTTTCAACTTATTCAATGTAGTATACTATAGTTTACCATGCTTCTTCACTTAATTTCATCAATCCGCTAAAGTGGGGTAAAAGGGTAAGATGAAAAATTGCTTACTTTGTAATACTTATCTTACAATTTTGCATCTATTTTATCATCCATTCCCCTAGCAATGTTAAGGCATCATTCAACCCATTTTCTATACATTATACCCATCACATATGTGAAAAATTAGATAAAATCATTGGGACCTCATCCCCTTCTTAGCCCTACAAGTTGGGCACTTGATTCTATCAAGATACTAGCATCTTAGGTACTCATAATCAAACACCAACACATTGGGAACTTGTGTCTAAACACCAACACCCTTGGGTGATTTTTTTTGTGTTTAAATTTTAGTTTTTAACCCCCAACAACTTATATAACCCTAAATCTTAATAATTTCCAACAACCACTTCTCCTAGAGTTACCTATAAACCTAATCTTGAGCTCACTTGCTAGGGTTCCTCTCATAAGTTCTCTCACATGCTATCACATTTGGATTCTTACAAAATTTTCAAGGTGAAGACTCCATTATATATAAGGAAGCATTATATCCATATGGAGACTAAAGTTTGAAGCACTCATTGTGTTCAAGCTATAGTTCTCCTTTTGGTTTCTTCTCATCTCATCACTCCATCCCAATAGATCTCCCCACCCTTGCCTTGGAGCCATAATTTTTGTTCATTTCCCTTCTCTATTATGCCATATCCCAAAAACCATTCCCATTACCAATATGTTGTTTAAATAAAATTTCTCATTATCATTTCTTTCTTCTCTTTGCATATCTTTGATTTCCATCTCATATTTTCCCTCCATAATAACAAACTACATTAGTGTAGAAATCCATCAAAGGCTTGATTTCTTAAGCACTATAATTTTGCACACACCACCATTTTCACCACACTAGGGATATATATGCACACTCCCAACTTTTTCAAAGTGCTATTATAGAGGCCAAAATAATCAAAATAGGGGATTGAATAAGGTAGCTTATCATGCAACACAAACCATTTTTTCTATCCCAAAATTTAGCTATAGAAATCTCCTCTATAGTGTCTAGGTGAGGATTCTACAAGAACAAAGGTGGTAAGAAAAATAGGTGAGTATCTTTAGAAATGTTGAGATGGGAGAACTTGGATTTTTAATTCTTAGATCTAGATAAAAATTTATTGAGACATGACTTGAAACCTCTTGATTCTATTTCTAGCATCCATTTTCCAACTGGACATGTTTTATGTTCCCTACTCTCATTTAATTTATGTATCTTATATCTCTTTCAATTTTTTGTCCTATCTAAGTGGTCTATATTTAGATCATATTATAATAACTTTTTTTCTAAATATTTGTTAAATTTGATTTATTTATATAAAACACACATAAAAAGAGTACTTTATGTTCTCTTAATACAAAATTAGGTCAATAGGTTAAATTTTATCTTTGTACATAAAATTTGTGCTCTCTATTGGCTATTGATCAATATAATCTCACCATTATGGGTGTGCATGGTTCAATTTTGTTCTTGTTGATAAATTGGAAGGAGAAGCATTCTTTGATTTTACCATTTATGTCATGTATCATGCATAGTTATGGCATTATCATTCTTGGACCCTAGGAAAAAAAAAACTTAGCAAAGGATTATACAATTTCACATATGCTTTCATGCTTACTGCAATGTCCCCCTTTGAGACCAAAGATAATCAAGTGCACCAAAACCTATTGTTTTATTTTTTTGTAGGCTTATGGGTAAGGTGAGGTAAATATTTAAAAAAAAAAAAACTTTAATTTGTCCTGGTTACTCTATGTTATAACATTTTAAAGTACAACATAAGTTTTTTTAATAAAATGTGTTGTTAAGAAAGTGGACCTAGGGGTATTCCTAGACTATAAGTTAGTCCTAACATCATAGTTATGGAAGGAGAAGCATCCTTTGATTTTACCATTTATGTCATGTATCATGCATAGTTATGGAATTATCATTCTTGGATACTAGGAAAAAAAAACTTAGCAAAGGATTATACAATTTCACACATGCTTACTGCCATGTCCCCTTTTGAGACCAAAGATAATCAAGTGCACCAAAACCTATTGTTTTATTTTTTTGTAGGCTTATGGGTAAAGTGAGGTAAATAATTAAAAAAATAATAATAATTTGTCCTAGTTACTCTATGTTATAACATTTTAAAGTACAACATAAGTTTTTTTTAATAAAACGTGTTGTTAAGAAAGTGGACCTAGGGGTATTCCTTGACTATAAGTTAGTCCTAACATTATTTGAAAATCATTGTAAGGGACAACGTTAAATATTTTATTTTTATGGACCACCTTAATGGGACACAATAAAGCCATTTGTAACTCACAAGAATATTTAATTATTTTCTATTCTTTTGGGATGTGAATTATAATCTAAAATGAAGAGAGGAGTTATAAACTTTAAAATAAAGTAGTGGAAGGGAAAATTGAAAATAACTAATTAATATTCTTCTATTCCCTCATTGAACCTATAAAAGAAGAGAAAATATTAAAAGAGAATTATGCAAATTTGATATTATCAACTTTTCTCATTTTCAAAGCACTTGTGTTCAAAAACCAATCTAAGGATGAAAACTCTTAATATATTATTAGAATTTCAGAATAAAACTTCTAGGTTCTTAGTGGGCAATTCTAGTACAAGAATTACATTGGGATTCAAATTTATTGTGTTATAGTTGGTTTGAGGCTTTATTTTCAGTGTGTTTGAGAAATTTTTATTATTTTTTGTATTGAGACAATGCCCATATTTTATATTGCATTTTTAATCAAGTGATGCTAATTTTAATCAATATTATTAAGTTTGCAAGATACATGTTTCAATTCTATGAATTGTTGTTGCTAAATTTGATAAGTTCCACACCACTTTTAGGTACCAAAAGAATTGTTAATAATAATATGTTTGATATTATCAACAATATTATTGTCCAATCACTACTATTGTTGTATCATAGCTAATGTTTTGTGACCACAACACTATTTGATGATTTTGAATCATTAAATATTGAATATTATATAAAGTCACAACACTTGTAGATCAAAACTCTTACAAGTGATTTTAACTTGCTTCATATCAATTGGAAGGAGGTCATACTTTTTACACCTATAAGTTATTTGTTAGCCATAGTATTGCATATGATGGTCGTACCATCTCCAAATTATATCACAATCAATTTGGGGGTTGATTTTATAAGTCTTGGGAAATTGTACCACTCCCACTATCATTTGTAATTCTTATTAGGTGTATTCCTTGTTGATTGGGTAGGTCATATCATGTGAAAAGGAGTTGTACAACCCAAAAAATTGGGTTGTATAATATCTTTATTGGATAGGTGGTTATTTTATTTGCTCCAACAATTGTGATTCATGTTTGGTTGCTTTTTTTAATTTGGTCTTCATCCTTTTACATTTGTACATTTACTTAAGCTATTCATGTACAATTTTGAGCAACTTTGATCATTATTTTCAATCTTCTAATTAGTCATATAGTTTGGGACTAGCAATATTTAGTAATATTATTTTATTAGCATTGGTATATTTGCTGATATTAATATTTTTAGAGGAGTTTGCTACTATTATTGACTAGTGATTTTAGTTTTTTTTTTTTTAAATTATATGGGTTTTCATTAGTTTAGAATAAATCTAGAAGTTTGGATGGCTTTACCACCAAGAAAATAATTATAAAACTGCATTTCTAGTTATTAAATTCATTTAGATTGTGCAGATTGTCGCTAATTAGTGACCCAAATAGTGTATGCTCTCAGCTTGCCCACATTGGGATATTGGTGATAAAAAGTGTGAGGGTTATAAATTTCATCAAATATTTGTTAATTTTTTTTAAAAATAGTTTGGGGACATTATAGTGGTATTAAAGCAATAATTTTTCCATCATGCAAGGAAAGCTAACTTCACTTACATGTCAATATGGAAGGTATAAAAAAGAAAAATATTCAAGAATGCATATCAAACATAATGCAAACTTTGCAAGAATAGTAGAAAAATCTAGAGGTGTTGATACAAAAGAACAAAATACTCTATAAACTTGATGCCTCCAAGTTTTGTGATCATTATCAAGAATTAACTAATGAATTCAAAGAACAAGATTCCTTTGGTGAGAAAGGAGGAAAAATTAGAGCCAAAGCCTTACGAAGTTGCTAAGAATTGGGAGTAAGAAAATTGTTCCTAAAGGAGAAAAAAATCTTGTCACAAAAAGGAGGATAGTGTAAGAAATGAATTTTGAACAAATAAATTTTTATCTTATGCAAATAATCTTGAGAACCAAGCCACCAATGTTGGAGCTATGAGGAGATGATGTCAAACAAATAGTAAAAAAAAATAGATAAAGCACTGAAAAAGATGGTGGAACCAAAACTTGCTTGGATGCAAACAAGATAAAGCCACTAGGAGAGGTCAAGGAAGAAATGGTAGAGCATAAGTCAAAGAATGAATAAAAATTAAACCTTCGAAAAATCCTAAGGAAGAAGATCATAAAGGAATTCACCATATAGGTGGAAGGTAATGATCTTATTTCAAAAAAGGATATTTCATTGACTTCAAAAATTCAATGCCAACATTTAAAGGTTTATTTTAATGTAGTCAAGGGGACACAAACATTACTTGTTGATGAAAAATACATTCCTATTCAAGATGCACCTATCAATCTTATGAAAAATGAGTTTGTTCCATATAAGGGTGATTTGCAAAATAGTTGTAAAACTATTTTGAATCACCAAGATGGTGTTGATTTCTCAAAAGCATCAACAAAGGAAAATATACACTTTAAGAATTCTTGTGATTTTAATTGGAAAATGAAAATAATGTTTTGATTCAAGAAACATATGAGGTTGAGTGTGAAGATGACTTTCTTGAAAGGCATAGGAATGCATATGAGAAGAATGTCTCAGTAGGTACAATGTTGGTTTTGAGTCCATTAATTTTTTTCAAATCAACTAATTATAAGCAATTTGACAGTATACCATGGTTATAACTCAAGGAATGAAAGTACCAATGCTAACAAAGATTTACAATCCTTCCATACCATACAAATTTGTATTCATCATGGGAAGCATTTTAAGGAAGAAGATAGAGTGAAGGACACAAATTGTTACATATGCCACAATTGTTTGTACATAATATTATGGGTTTTGGATGAGTCTTTGAAACACTTGATATTCGTTTGAAGTATAACAAGCAACATGTTTTCACATAATACAACACCTTATTGGTTCATTGTTTATTCATGGTATAGGGTAAGTGCAAGAAGTTGAGTCCACTTCTAGTGGAAGTGTCATTTTTCAGCATTAAAATAGGTACCCATTCATTTTTTACAATAAGTACCAATTTTAAAGTGGGTACTCATTAAAAAAGGTTTGAAAATCACAATGTATGTTTCTTATTTATATTTACGCTTAGACAAGGCATGGAAACCCAACCCTTAGCCTTAGACCTACAAGTACAAGGTCATGACCATATCGAGAGAAAAACTGACCATGTCAATATGGCTAATAGGTTTTTCTTCATAATTATTTTATGAAATTAAAACCCATTTTAGATGAGATTGTGTAGATTCTAACTATGTAATTTTTTTACCAATTGGATTATTTTTTCTATTTTTCAAATAATTTTTGATGAAATTGGTCCATAAACCTAAAATATCAAGATTTTTCACTATTTTAATAACTCTTTATTAAAATATTTTTTTAGAAAACAAATTATACATGAACGATATTCTAAAAATTCCTTTTAATTTGATAAAACTAAAACTCAAAAAATGATAATTTTAGGTCATCTTATGCATGACATACACATGGGATTTTCAAAACAACAATTACAACCAATAAAAAATTAACAAAAAAATATATATTCAAGAAAAAATTACAAAAAAATATCATAAACATTCTTCAATGTGTTAGAGATTATTTTCCAAAAAGATTCAGAAATATACAATTATTTAGGTCAAGATATGGATGACGTACACGTTCACCGTATGGTAAAAAAAAGTGACTTTTAAATAGTGGTTTTTAGACATGCCTATTGAAAATTAATTTGTGTCATCTGGGTATTAAAATAAATTGCATATTTGGAAACTAGACACTGAGTACTACATTCCATATTACTGATTTTTTTAAAGATTTAGTCTTTACGTGCTTCAAAATTTTAGGTCAACTTTGACTAATTCTGAAAATGAGGTAAAAAACTTCCACATTTTGGCCAAAAAGTGGACTCAACTTCTTGCACACACCCTATAACTATTACAACCAATCAAGGCATCAATAATGACCTAGATCTTGTTTGATCTTTCAAGAATATGAAAGATAATATTTTAAGGGAGGTAGTTGATGGCTGAATATATGAGGCTTGGGAAGCAGTGAAATCCCATGTATTGCAAGCTCTTGTGGAAGCATATCAAAGGCTAGTGATTCAGGACTTTCCTAGGATGACACTTTAATGGATTAGTTGATGTTGTACATATATTATTCATGACAAAGTTTCCAACTCTCAATTATATCAAAGGGGCACAGAAAAACAAGATAGAGCAAAGAAAATATTTACAAAGTTTTCAAAATATTGTTGAACAACTAGTAAGGCAATTTGAGGATGTTATATTTGAAAATGTCTTTCATCCTAGTATATTGATAGATGGATGCACAAACCTCCAAGTTTAATTTGGGATCCTAAAAGTATAGTGCTTTTCATCGAGGATAAATTAGAAGGGTTTAGTCTACATTGCTTGAGGACAAGTGATTTTAGGAAGGGTTAGCTTTCATCTCTGCTTGGACCAAAGATAATCAAATGTGTCAAAGCCTAGTTTTATTTTTTCCATAGGTTTATGGATAAGGAGAAAGTAATCATTTTAAAAATAATTTTAGTTTACATTTGAGTTACTTTATGTTAGACCAAATTTTAAAGGAAAACATATAAGTTATTTTAATGAAATGTGTTATAAGGAAAGTGGACCTAGGGCTATTCCTAGACTTTAAGTTAGTCCAAATATTATATAAAAATTATTGTAAGGGACAACTTAAATATTTTACTTTTTATGGGCTACCTAAATGCAACACAATAAGGCTATTTGTAACCCCTAAGAATATTGTATTATTTCTCTTTTGGGGTGGAAATTATAATCTAAAATTAGGAGGGGAGTTACAAACTTTTAAATAAAGTAGTGGAGGGGTAATAGAAAATAAATAATTACTATTCAACTATTCCCTCAACAAATCTATAAAAGAGGGGGAAAACTTACAAGAAATTATAGAAATTTGATATTATCAACTTCTCTCATCTTCAAAGCACTTGTGTTCAAAAACCAATATGAGTATGAAACCCCTTGAGGTTACATGATCTAAGGATGAAAAATCTTGAGATTGCAAGATCCAAGGATGAAAAACCTTGAGTTCTTATTGGAATTTGGGAATGAAAACTTTTAGATTATCAGTGGGTGATTCCAATACATGAATCACATTAGGCTTCAAATTCATAGTATGTTATAGTTGGTTTGTGGTTTGGATTTTAGTGTAGTTGAGGAATTTTTTAAATTAGTTTTTATTGGAGCAATGGTCATTATTTATATTAGTTTTTTAATCAAGTGATGTTGATTTAAATCACATCTTGCTAAGTTTATAAAAATACTTGTTTCATTAGGATTTGTAGCTGAGACCCATTCATGCATCCATCATTGCATTCTTCATCAAGTTTTTTAGCTTCTCCATTAGTTGATCTTAAGGGGGGTGTTGGATTAATTAGGACATCACTTGATAATTAATTAATTATTAGGTCCTTTGTTACTTTATTCACTTAAGCTAAACATAGGAGCATTTTTAATTATTAGATTGGGCTATTTATAGGTCAAGTTGTCTCATTGCATGAGATAAGGGAACTTGTCACAATCTAATCAAATCCTCATCTAGGGTTTTCTTTTTGATTTTATAAGCATTCATTTGTAATTTGTAATAAATCCATTCAATTCAATTAAAATTACATGTTAATCTCAATATAGATGCTTGTGTGATACTTGTGTGAACTTAATCTCTTTCTCTCTTGGTTGAATAGCAAATCAATTGCTTTGATCTCTCATTTGTGATAGGCTTTTTGGTTGCATGTAATTTCTGGGAGTTGTGGGGTTTAATATCAAATCCAACATGGTATCAAAGCACCAAATATGTGACTTCCTCTCCAAATTCTGAGAAATTTGGCCTTGAGGAAAAAATTGACTCATCCTAGGACAAAATCCTAAGATCACTTGTTGTTTCACCAAATTTGGAGTAGTTGCAAAAAGTGTACTTTTTTTGCAGCAAGGACCTCCATACAAAATTCCATACAAGCGAATATTCCAAGGCATCTCACTTTTATCAATAATTATGTTTTTTCCCAACCAAGGGAATATTCTAGCAAATATCTGCTAACATCAATGTGACATCATTGTATGGGCAGGTCATTTGCTCCCCTCCTAGCCCCCATTTACTCTAAAGGAACCATTTTTTTTCTTTTTGGAATAACTTGAGCACATGGTGTTGAAATCAAGCAAATGAGATATTGTCATAAAGTTGGTTTTGTAGCAATTTCCAATGGTGTACAATTCTCATCATCAGATTTTTCTTCTAGTTTATTTATACTCAGTCAAAGTCAAATCTTTATTTTCTGATTTCAAGGCCATAATTTTTTTCCTGTATCTTCTATTTTTATGATTCCAATAGTGTTAAAAAGCTATTTCAAAGATCTTTAGATCCACTCATGCACTTTTTCTAGAATCTGCCCTAAGTACTTTTTATTCATTTTTTGTGATTTCACATTTTTGTCAATTACTTAGACGACTTGTCACCTAGAAATGATTTGTTTGCATAAGATGACATCATCTAATTTGCTTTACATGCACTAAGGTTATTAGTCTTTGATTTTTTCATTTGAGAAAATATCATGGGTTTGTTTGTTCATCCTTTTGTGGTTATCCTAGAAAAGGATAAGTATGAGTCTTGGTGAAACAACATCCTGACACAACTCAGGTGGCTTGATCTTTTGCCTTACCTTTATGGACTCATACCTACACCAAACACACTAGGGAGTTACTCAAAATGGGGTATTATCATTGCTCATTTTGTAGAAGTGATTTGTTCTAATGTTGATCATAACACTATGTGTACTATATGATACATTGATTGTCCCCACAAACTTTGGACTCACCTTTGGGAGATTCTTGGAGACCCTCACATCTCTCCATACCCAAAGGATCTTTCTGCAAATTTTCCCATTCCTAGATTTCAAATATAGATTGTATACATTTTGATGACAATACTTTAGAGGAGCTTGAGTATATTACAAGTCTTGCAAGTTTTGATGGTTCAAATACTTTATTTATTTATTTTACCACT